>SRHC01003342.1:302678-468291 GCA_004794325.1 Pomacea maculata | reverse complement strand
CTCCTCCTCCTCCTCCTCCTCCTCCTCCTCCTCCTCCTCCTCCTTGCCCCTTGAACTGTGTCTAGTTTCGAAGCTTTCAAATCCGGTCTCAGAAACAATATTCTTTTAAGGAACAGCTTTTGAAATCCAATAAATTCTTCCCCTCACTCCTCGATTCCTCATCTACCTCCAGGATAAGAGAACGGTGACATCCGCTTACAGTTGCTTTTGTTTCTTTGTTGTGCGATTGATTGTCGGTTTGTTTGAGTCCCTTGTCCACAGATGGCAACAACAGAATGAAATGTGGTCTACATATTCTAGTATTATAACTGTTGTTTCTATTGTTGTTATTGTTATTATTCAGGTTAAACTTACTTAATTGTTCCGAAGATTATTATTAAGACATGGCGTGTGACATCATCTCAGTGGAGTTTTGATACTGTGGGAATCTCTCATCAGGGAATAAAAAAAATAAATAAACCCAATCCTTCTGACTATTACACTAATGTTTAGCCTGTAAGCCATTCTAAATAAAATGAGAGATGATTGATTGTCTGTATGACTGCTGTGTTTGAAAGGAATGTCTTACAAAAACAATGTTTTCTCTCAGACCCTCCAGCCCTTTACACATTTTGTTGTGCGGAAAGCAGAGACTAAATTAATGAGGGCACGTGCTAGCATGCAGCCTCCTCTCGTCTGTCTTTTGAGACAAGGAATGAATCGTGTGTGTAGTTAGGAAATGCCGCAGTGTGTGTGTTTTATTTTGAATATCTGCAAGTGAGAAAAAGAATAGAAAGAGGAGAGAGAGAAAGAGAGACAGACAAACAGAAAGACACTGAAGTCGAGTTAGACTGGGAAAGGTAGAGCGTTCGAGTCTTTCATTCTCTCTCTCACACACAGGAGAAAAAAGGCATTTAACAGCTATTCTTTGTGAACATTGCACAGTGCCTGTAATAAAGTAAACTTTTAGCGATAAACACAGCGGTGCTGAGTGTTCCTGGATGGCACACTAAAGACTTCCTTAATTACCTCTAACAGTACTTAATAGTTCAAAGTAGTTTTAATAGTTCTGAACACTTTGCATACAAAGAAGAGAATACCTGAAGCTGCGCGTGTTAAACGCGATGCAAGGCCAACGAGTGCTGAATACAGGCCACACGAACAATAAATGTCTCGTGTTGGTAACTCTTTTGTGAAAATGCGAGAAGACAATTTGCCACCTGACAGGTGAAAAAGTAAGGTAATGTAGACTTGTACATGCACTCCACGTACAGGCATTCGCGTACAAGAGGTCCTTTGTACCACCAGCAATGGTAATAGATGATGATGATGATGATGATGATGATGATGATGATGATGATGATGATGATGATGATGATGATTATTATTATTATTATGATTAGTATTATTATTATTTTAAGAAGAAGAAGTGGGAATTTACAAAGCGCAATATCTCAGCCAAAGACGGACTCATTGCGCTCAAAAGATCACAAAATAATAACAAAGGTGAAGAACAAGTTAACAAAAAAAGGTCATGCAGTGAAAAAATGTCAAAGGTGAAAGGTGAAAAAAATATACTGACCATGACTGGTAACCCTGATCCTAAAACCACTAAAATATTTATATCTGCTGATGTCCGTGAGAGAGAAAGGAGAGAGAGAGGGAGAGGTCTTTAACACAGAATAAAAATTGACTAATAGAGACATACATTCACAAATACTCCCATCCATATACATACACATAAACGCACATGATATACTAAGCACACAAACACATACACAAAATACATACACGTACACATATTCACAGTTTTTCTTGTTGTCAAGCATTTCATATTAACATTTTTTTTTAAAGTCAGTTTCTCGTTTGTTATCACAGCTCAGGTAATGTGAGAAATGTCGGACCTGTAGCAGCGCCCTCTCACGGTATTAGCTCTGCATCACTTCATCAAGAACCTCAACTGGTGTACACACTGACAGTGAGTTATCGCTTTAACCTATGTGCTCCCTAATAGGCATAAATATCCATAATACCTACTTTTTCAAACCACACAACCTCTAAAGAAGCCGGTTTATGATTCAGACGGTTGTAGACGACATAAATATTAATGTACCCGCCTTGATAAACAGTCACTTGCTGTTCTGCGCCGTCAACTTACCAGTTATGGAAATGTAGGCTGGCGATTCCCAAAGGAAGTACATCAGTTGTGTAGCGCCATCTTAAAGACAGAAGACATTTTTATTTATTTGTATCTTTATTTTTAGGCTTGTCGTCTTTTTTTTTTTTTTTTTTTTTTTGGTTATGCTTTAGTTTTCACAGTAATAGACTTTCTGACAGTGGAGGATAGCCATCCACCACCCCTAAGAATAAAATTCTCCCCAGGTAATAATCTTTCTCCACCAAACATTTCTCATATTCCACGAACCACAGAGCTGGAAGCTTCTGGGCTAGTCCCTACCGCGGCGATAGACTAGTCAGGAAAAGCTATCCAAAAAAGATATTCCAGGCAGTGATTGGGCTGGAAGCATGGAGCAGGGTAGGAGAGATTTACCCACAGTACAATTTTCACATTTTTCATGGAGGTAATGATGAAGTCGCTGGTGTGCGACTGAGCAGTTAGGTCTCAGCGTGAGTTCTGGATATTAAGTGTCCGGAACCTGCTTCTCTCGCTCCTCGCGCCCATCGGTGAACCGCGCTACTGGGTTAAAACGCCATCAACAGTCTTCAACTTCTCAGGTTGCGTCCCTCTTCCACTTCTTGCACACAGTTATGTCCCATTGTGTGCATGTTTATGTGCGTTCCTCAGCCAGGCCTAGATGATAGCCTCCCCTGCTGTTGTGGTGGCGTTGACGTGGGTCGGGGTGCGCGATGTGGCGTTTCTATGACAATGACCTGACTGTGATACCTCCAGTTCCACGTGTGGAAGGGGAAAGAGGGTGAGAGAGAGAGGAACAGGGGAAACAGTAGGAACATGGAATAATATATAATAACACAATATAAGAAACATCGTAGGAAAATGGAATTACGGATGATGTCACAATATCGGAAGCACTTTGAGAAAATTAAATTAGAGATGATTAGGGAATGTAGAAAGCAGCGTATAAAAATAGAACTATAGATAATTACAAAATATGGAAAACAGTGTAGGAAAAGTAGATGTGATTACACAAACAAATTCTACAGCTAGTCAGAAACCTTTGGATAAGAAGATGCCTCTGCTGCCAGATTCGTGAAAAATTGAAACAAAAGACTATTTCGAGCGAATAAACAATTTAAAATGTTACAAAAATGTTTGCGTTTTATTCTTTCATTTGCTTTGTTTTTTATTTATTTATTAATTATTATTGCTGACCGTTCTCACTACGGAAGAACATTTAAAGCCTCGATCATCTCCCCTTGTTGCTTTGTGACGTCATTGCCTCCCTCCATTTAGCCTCTCAAAAGCAATTGGTTGTAACTCGAGCCTGCCAACATCACATCGGAGATTTATGCTTTACAACATGCACACACATGCATGGCCAGTGCAGTGAGTGAACTGACTACCGTGCCACCTCGACATTCTACAATTTTTAAAAAAATCTTGCAAAGGTCAAAGGGCGGACTCCCGCAGAGCAGGACAGAGCTCCTCGTTCAGCCTTGTCCGCGTTTCCGTGTTAACCGCAATTATTGTGCACAGTCTAATGGGTTGTGTTGTTTAATTAATTAGTACATGCACACACGCAAGTAGACATGCGCACAGATAGAGAAAAGCTAAGGTAAGCCGTCAGATAGGTGCAAAATAACAGGAATCTTGAAACTATTTCGACGGGACGAATGAATGAAAGTCGGAGATTTCATTTCAGCATACCGTAACTCATTTTAAGGTACTAGAAAGAAAACTAGGTAGATGTACAGCATATCCACAATAATTACAAAATATAAATTAATTTAGTCGAGCAATGGGACGGAAAAACTAAGAAGAAATGAACTTTTAGTCACCTCTCTCTCTCACACACGAACGCGTGTGCATGCGCACGCACTTAGAATTTTAAGCCAAGTTTTGTCGACATATCCAATATATTATACAGCTTGTACTGTATCTGCATTCATTTTCCCTTGACAGTCGAACATGGTTGCCAAAACTGTTTTTGAGAGTCTTCTCTTCAACATTGTTTGCACTCATTTCGGGAGCCTCGTTCTGGATCATTACCGGCTGCCTTCTTCTTGTCACATTAAGCTTGTAGTTGATGCTGGCGAAAACCCTCAGAACAGCCCTTTCCTAATAATGCCTTGGTAATGAGGGAAATTTTTGTCTTAATTTGCGGGCAAGAAGATATGTTTCACTTAAAACACATGCAGAAGGTCTAAGGTTTCGGCAGAGAAGAAACTGCTCTTAAAACTCTTACAAACCTGCGGCCATTTGTGTGTGTGTGTGTTTGTGTGTGGTATTCCCTGTACCCTCATACATAGACTTAATATTTTACAGCTTGTTATCTACTGAAGATCATAGATGTGTCAATAGTTTACAGATTATTTTATAAGCAAAGCTTTTTCTAATGGAGCTGATGACCGGAAAGAAATGAATTAGAATATTACAATTTATCCCAAACCAACGCTACCTCGCACGGGAAGTTGTTTTTTTTCTGTTTCGACTTTTGTCCGGAGAACAGCTCGATTATTTCCCTTGAAACAACAAAATAACAATTGTAGTATTCTACAACACGCGGTGTAACGGAAAACCGGAAGAGACAAGTGCATAACCTAATCCAGCGCATGCGTGTCGTAAGTTGTTGCTCCAGTGCATTAGGTGGCACTCCTCTCTATCGTCCCTAATGGATACGGTGAGGCAGGGGGGTACGATAAACACATTTCTCTGCTTCATTGGATGCGACATCCAGATACCATAAACGATATGAGGACACACAGACGCCATCAAACTGTGAACACATTAACATTCATTTAAACTACTTTCATGGACACTAGTGTCAACGACAAGAACTCGACATGTTTTTAGCAAACAAAAGCGAAGAGCAGCGTATCAACAGACCATAGCGACATGGAACGACCCCTGGTGGGTTGATCAGAAATTATTTTCTGGAAGCAGCATGTGGCTATTGGCTGTAAAAATACGCAAGTAGGAGCAACCTCCGAGGCCCTACAGATGGCAGTGTTATCAGTCCCTGATGGACCGGCATTGGCATTTATAACACATTACTTTCTGACCTGACATTTTGAACACCGACGCTATCGGGCTGTCGTACAGTCTCGCTCGTCATGAAAATGGACACCACGTGACCGATGTAACCTCGGCTATTTCGCAGAGTTCAACAGAGTGTTAATGCCTGTTCATTCGGCTTGCTCATGAACCGATCAGAATAACAATTTTTAAAATCGTTTTCGTCACGGGAGAACTCAGTTCTAAAAATAGCAACAATAACGATAACGACGAGAAGTGCAACAAGGTAATTTCAGGATAGAGCGAATTTTCACTAGATGGGTCAAGTTAGATGGAAAAATACAAAAGACATCCCATAATCGCTTCACTACCTCCAGCTATTCAAGTAGGTAATGAAGCCAGGGCTGATTAAAGTAACCCGATAATCGAACTTTGTCTAGGCACGCTTCCCCTCTTCTTATTGGTTGCAAAAGGCCCATTCGATTTCTATTTACTTGTTAATCTTACCAAGCTGCAAGGAGAAGTGAGGCAGGCTGAGTGACTGACCGGCTGACTGATTGAACGAAGCCACTGTGAGAAAAGTCTTGGGTAGGGAAAAACCACAGACAGCTGTTATTAAGGCCACTTACCCAAGACGAAATTGGACCCACACAAGACTGACATTTAGATGGTAACGGGGCCCAGGTCCAGATCAGGGCATGAGATCTGTGACATTATCTCTGTCTTTACTCGTTCACCTGTAATTTCTTTTCACTTGTATCCCAAACCCTTCTTCTGACGCCCCACTTCCCGCGGCTAGACCTCAGTGATCAATCTCAAGACATCCTGCAGAGGTAGCCTCACGCACGACCTGACTGCAACCAATAAATTTAAAGGTCTGGTAGAGGTTTTCTTTTTTAGCAAATGTGTAAATTTCTTGCAAGATAACGTTTTACTTAATCTCAGGGAATAGCCTCCCTTACATCAGAATTGTATTAATGTTGTCAAGTATACAGTTGGGTGAACTAGGACCTTACACTAATTAGACGCATCTGTGAACTCTGACCTCTTTCGGTGAATGCTTGCAGCTGTGTACCTCGAGAACGAAAGGAAGTGTCGATGCGGGACGGGGTACATTTACTCAGCCATTATTGTACCCCTCTAGGCTTTAAAACTTTTGATGATTATTATAGTCATCGTTAGTTTATTATTTGTGAATGATCAATAGATAGCAAAGATCAGCAATGGTTTTTGATGAGCAAACTACATACGTCTTTACAAAGGACATGCTCTAATTAAATAGATATTTTCTTGCATGACCTTAATGGTTAATCAAACGATTTGAAACAGTTACTTCTGTACTTTTAAATATTTTTGTCACTCTTTGCTCTTGTATCGGTGTACAACCGCGACATCCATGTTTTGATCTCCTTCTGTGTATGAAGATATATTTGTACACGTGTTTCTCAAAGAACTGAAGGAGTGTGTTCAACCAGATTTGGGGAAATATTGTCTTGGCCAATCATTAGAGAAAAATTATGTACTCGACTCATCCTCCAATGTGGCAAGTTTTGGAATTAAAGCGTTTTTGGTAAATAGTTCAACCGCTGCCACCACCACCACCACCACCCATTGCCACCGTCTCATCCCCATCGTCAGAGTTATCTTGGACAACCCGACGCTTTCCCTCCAAGAAGGGTTATCTTCCACCGGCCAAACCTCTCCCCTCCGCCATCAGAGCTATCTGCCAACGTCAAAGTCCAGCTACCAAGAGGCTCTTCAGCATCGGGGATCCAATTAAGAGAGAGGCGCCAGAAGAGGGTCCCAGTCGTCCTGGCAAACACATCACGGCTCGATGGGACGCGAGACAGTAACCAGTGCAAACCTTTGTCGCCGACCCGCCCTCACCACCACCACACCACCACCACCACCTCTACCACCATCACAACCACCACCACCCAGCCACACTCCCCAACACCCGGTGGCCAATTATGCAAGAGTTGTCTCCTGCAGTCCTCCTCCCACTCCTGCCTCTCCATCGCCCTCTCCTGGTTGCCAGCTGCCTGACTCCCAGGCAGTTAGAACACATGGGGCTACAATATGGCATAATGACAGCTGGGGACAGCTCGTGGGCCAGCGGCAATCTCTCGCTTTTGTCATTTTTAAAATTCAGATGGGAATCTCTTTCTTTCTGTCTTTTCACTCCCTTCTCTCTTTTCTACACGCACACACACGCACGCACGCATACATGTTGGCAGATGCTAGTCATGCTAGTGGTACTTTAAAATAAAATTGAGAAGCTTTGAAGAATGATTCATTAAGAAGTAGCAATACTGCAAATACCTCTCCCTTACACAAAAAAGACAATGGGTAAGGGTTTAAATAGGATAGT
Source organism: Pomacea maculata (assembly GCA_004794325.1). NCBI lineage: Eukaryota > Metazoa > Mollusca > Gastropoda > Architaenioglossa > Ampullariidae > Pomacea > Pomacea maculata. Next base: position 460,786 of record SRHC01003342.1, on the reverse strand, counting down.
ACGAGCAAGTCATTTTCAAGAAAATTGTCAGCTGGGAAATTCTGTCCTGTCTGCAGCCATGCCTGCCTAAATCCCAAGACAGTTTAAATGTTAAACAGGCTACAAAATTATCTTTAATTCTTTGCTCTAGGTCTGTGGTAATTTTGTTGTGTAAAAAATATTCCAGTTCAACCTGGTCAGGTCAGGTCAATCCCATGCCCGGTCCGGGCGTAGGGGGGGACCGTCCGGCAGCAGCAACAGACAGAATTTTCCACCCGGTCCTGTCTTGTTCAACCTGGTGTACATATATTTCAGTACAACATATTCAATAAGACATTAAATTCTTTTTCTTGATTAAAAATTTTAAGATAAGAAAGACGTGATTAGCTGAAACTCCAGAGTATATTTAAATTGCTCAAAGACTAAATAAACTAAAAAATGCCAATATGAATTATTTTTAAATAAATAATTGCAGGCAAACAGTTTTGAGCAGCTATATTTATTTTATATATATATTTTTTTTTAGGGAGGGAGTAGGTGGTTAGTTTATGATTCATGAATGAGGATCCTTTTCCCGTCATGGTTGAATCCATTTTTCTGTTCTCTCCTTTAATATTGGATAATCACAGTAATTATACAGTTTGAGTCACACTTGAATCTGGTCTTCTTTTTTTCTGTTCTTTTTGGTTGGCGAGCCGTTACTACGTTTTGCCTAAACCAACTCGTTTGCTCTCCGCGTGTTTGCGCATGCCCACAGGCTAGTTAATCTTGAGTACACCGGAAGGCGCCCCACACCTCAGTGTTTCAACTAATTATGTCTGGACTTCAAGACATCTCTCATCACTGGAAATCCTCTTGGGGATTCGGTTCTGACAATAAAATTGACTCGACGTGTCTTTTTAAGGTTGACATGTGTGCTTTTGTTTCAAATTAATTCTCTTGACATTTGCACGCTTTTCTGAGGGCTGGGGATGGTTTCGGGGTGGTTAGGGGGGAGGTCTAGTTTACTTCGAGAAAACAAAGTGATTTCTTTTGTCTCTTACAAAATGGAGTGAGCACAGAATAGGTCTATGATTCTTCAATTTGTATTGTGTTGGTGTCAATCATCTAAAGGCTTCGTCCGTCCTCCTCAGTCATTCGTTACTGCTACCTGGGGGAAAGGGATGTTCATGGATAGACGCGACAGGGGACTAAGGTGAGACTTTCATGCAAAAGAGAATCGCTGCATGGACTTGAGAGGATCTCCTACAAAGACCACGTGACAAATGAGGAGCTATCAATGGGGACTACCTAAGAAAAATAAGTGATGTGAATACCTATTCCGCTCTTGCAAAGGGGCAAGCTAAAGTGCCAGGGACACATCTTAAGGTCATCTGGACATGATAAATATGATTCCTCAGGGAACAGAACAGGGAAATGGAACTGATGGTTAATTAGGCGTATGATTTAGTTTGTATCTTTTGAACGTTAGGGAATGTTTGCTTATAGTTTACAAATATTTACCCATCATGAATCACTGAATACAAAAACATTCTAAAAAAATTATCTTGTGGGTTTTCCAGCGGGAAAAGGAAAGTATGGATTAAATAATAGATTCGGCTAAAAATTTGGGGTTTCAAACTTACTTACAAACAGCTGCGCTCCTTTCTGTGGGGTTTACCGTGGTTTGTACTCTTTCGTGAAGGAGAAAAATTCATACTAATTCGTGACAAGAAAGGCATCGTCGGTCACGCTACAGTTCACTGAGCTCAACTCTTTGATGTACTCGGGTTTGAAAAGGGATGTCATGTCTCCTAAACCCGTGATACCAACGACCGCTCTTAGGAGTGCTTTCTTCTTCCTTTCACCCATTAGACATAATTTTTCATTTCAATATCCACGGTGAAACGTCAGTCTCCATTATTTAACCCCAGCTTGCGATTTCACGTTCCATTCCCTTTAACCTTCATTGAGAGCTGGGTTATCCAATGGCTATTATTGCAACAATCCATTAGGACAAAAACAGGTTGGGTCGAGTTGAGTCCAAAAACTATTGGGAGGGACCAAAGTGAATTACAGACTGTCTGTAACCAGCAGACCGTGTCAATCGAAATCCATCTCAGTTATACGTGATGATAAGCATGTCCTGTAGGAAAGGTTCTGACAGGTCCCTTCGGGTCGTAAAGGCTATCTGTCGGCGTGCATGACTAACAGGAGTAGTCTGTCTTTTGTTATTTCAGCCACGAGCACTGGCGTGATTGTATGTCAGTCTGAATTTTGATTGAATGTGTGTGTGGAGGGATGTCTGGTTGACGATGATCTGTGCTGAGTGACTGATCGTGTGATGGTTTTACTGATATTGTTCTATGGAAGTGTTATTGGTTGTTTATTAGTCATGACTGTGTGAGTTACTTCCTAATTGTCCTCTCGGACAAATAAAACTGTATTTTATTGTATTGTAAAGGGTGATAGCTATTAGCACTTTGGGTGAGCCTTCGACTGGAGACCTGCTCCCAAGACAAAGTTGGTCATAGCCACCTTCTTTCAGCGCGATTTCTTTCTTTCAGCTCACGATCACGAGGTTCTATGATCAAGAAAATAAAGATATTTCTACAAGTTTCCTTTGTACGAAGATGCTGTCATATCGAGTGCAAACGATGTCAAAGAAAACATCGCTAAATTTACAGAATGGAAGGAGGGAAGGAAGAAGAGTAGGAGGGAATGACCCGAGTCTCACACGCACAACGGCCTAAATGGAATACTCTGACCTTGACCTGACGTAAAACCAGATGACCCGGCGTGACGTTAGGTCACACCACGTCATGTGCGCAGTCCGATGCTTAATTCAACAGATTGAAATTGCACATGAGAGACATGAGAGACGATACAGGCTACGCGTGACATGCACGCCGCATGACTACAGAGGTTGACAGCTAGCTCCGAGGCCAAAGGTCAGTGATGGAGGAAAGGGAAGGGTGGGAGAAGGAAGGGGTGGTTGGCGATCCGAAGGATGGCTGGGTGGCACGAAGCGCCATTTGCAGGCCGCGCGGCACCTTGGCCCCTGCAGCCCGTTAGTGAGTCAGCCGGGGACTTGTATTGATTACCGCGAGACAAATGGGGGGACGGCAGGAGGGAAAGAGGAGAGGGGTGAGGATGGCTCGAGTACCCGGTATCTGTCGTGATCGCTCCAAGAGCGTCGGCTGCCAGGCCAGCCAGCTACCCAACACCTATGTGGTGGTGGCTCGAATTTCCGTTCTGGAAGGTTGGTTACGAGCAGGCAAGTATTGAAAATCATCGAGTTTTGTTCTGCTGGTTGGAGCCGACGTGTGCTTGCATGAGCGCATCTTGGTGCTAAGAAGCCCCCACCACACTTAAAAAAAATAATAAAAAAAAAATACCCCGTCCCCTAAAAAAAAAAGGAAAGAAATGCAAGCATATAGAGAGCTGGAGAAGGAGAAAGAAAGGGAGGGAGACAGAGAACACGTGTTAGTGCAATGCTGAAAGACGTGAGCTTGCAAATGTTGCCGACAAATACGGAGATCAGGTCTATGTATTCCTGGTGCAATGAGTACAGGTGATCTCTGTTTATCCTCTTGGTGATTTTTGCATTTTAGTTCCTCGTCTTTTTCGTGGTTTGTTTTTTTCTGTCTTCTCACTCTCCCTTTTTTCTCGTTTTAATTCTCGCACATCTGTTACTATTCCTCCACGTATAAGATTTTAAACTTTTTCCGCTAACGCTTGTCAGTACAACTCATCAGAAGAAGTCAAATATTGGTCAGAAGGCGTCAAATTAGTCAGAAGGTGCTATAACTCGCCAGGAAAAGTCAACTTTGCAGTCGTCAAGCCAATCAGCAGATGTCAACTCTCATTCAGAAGGCGTCAAGTATGTCAGATGGCGTCAACTCGCTGTTAAAAGGCGTCAACTTCTAGTCAGACGTCATCAAGCCTATTACCAGACGTCAACTCGCAGTCAGAAGACGTCACAATAGTCACAAAGCGTCAACTTGCGAGTTGATGTCAGGCGTCAAATCAGTCAGAAGACGTCAATTCGTAGTCCGAAGGCGTCAATTTATATTGTGTCGGCGTCAAATCAGTCAGAAGACGTCAACTTTCAGTCCTTTCGCTCCGAGCAGCTTTGAAGTCAATAAATAATTTTACATGAAAGCCATAAGGCGTAAGAACATCAACCCATGCCTGTGAACATTCCAGCTCCCGAGCATAGAGTAAGCATGTATGTGTGAGAATGGGCAAGTAGATACATTTGCAAGTGTTCCTGCGCCTATGTTTTATCACTCTGCCTTCAACCCCTTAAGAACTATCCAGGGTATGGTTCTTAAAATAAAAACCCTCTCCCCGCAAAAAATAAATAAAAATAAACCGAAGATAACGAAACAAACTAAAAATAAAACCTCAAATAAAAAATATCATGAACCAAAACAAACATCTGTCTTTTACGATAAAATAATAATAATAACTAGCAATGGATGGGGAATAGCTGGATGACAGCACCCAGAATCATCACTGACAAACCAGAATCTCGAGACAGCAGTTTTCTCCCTTTTTTGACGTGGCGCCCTTCAGATGTGAAGCCACTCGTCAACGTCCCAAGGACACACACAAGAGCGTCCAAATAGGACCAACGGCGCTAGGGTCTCGTCAGAAAAGCTCTGCCAGACGCCAGAAATAGTGCCCGGCTCTTCCTACCCTCAGACGCGCAAGGGCAGCAATTCAATGCCTGTCAGCCATATAATTAATTTCCCCGAGGACAAGTAACGCAATATACGCACTGCTAGCATCGATTGATGAGGGAGGAAAAATATATTGCGCAGTCATTCACATGCTGCTGCTGTTTGTCGTGCTGTCCATGGAACTTGAATAACAGTGCAAGTGCTGCTAACTCCAGTATGTAGATATATTGGCTACATATACCTCTAGCTCTCCAAAGGCTATTCAGGTGTGCCTCTAGTACTGCTGACTATGTCACACCTGTTTACAAGGCTGACTGCTTTATAGCCTGAGTTGTTGACAGTTTAAAGGACTTTCTCTCTCACAGGCACACCTTGCATTTATGCATAGTTCAGGTGTATACCTGCTGTTGCCAACAATGTACTTCTCCCTTTTTTTTTTTTTTTTTTTTTTTTGAGGTGTAAAAGTCTTCAACACTAGGTATTCTAATACTTAAAACTTGTCCGATAGACAGAAAAGCTGTTCTTAAGAAAGTTGGAAATATTTATCGTTAAAGAAGACGCATGGCTACAATTTTGTTAAGTGGTTGTGAAAACGTTGCAGCTGAAACAAAATCAAGATCATTATTTTCATTATTTTTTTTTTTTGTTTATTTGTTTCGATCTGACTGTATGGCGTGCGGCGTTGCTTTTATAAAAGGTCATGTGTGAAGCAAAATTGTTGTCGTCTGATGACTGGATAAAGCTCAGTACGAAGTACTAGTTCTCGGGTATATGCTATAAATACAACCACAACTAGAACGCGGTCAAACTCCTGCCTAATTAAAATATATGTTCCCAGCTTTCCCATTAGCCGAGGCTTTGACAAAGTGAACGCATTCATGCTCTGTACTTCCATCTGTGTTGCTCAGTTCTTCTGTGCCTCTCCCCCTCAAAGAAAGAAAAAAATAACAAGCAAAAAAAAACAAAAACAAAACAAAACAAAAAAACAAGAAACAAAAAAACAAAACAAAAAACAAAAACAAAAAAACAAACAAGCAAAAAACTTTGCTCATTGACCTTTGTCGTGTGTCTAGACTCCCCGTCACCAGACCGATTTTAAAGGTGAATATGGAGGCATTTGTCACAGCTGAATGTTTGGATATCTCACGGCAGATTGACCACATCTAACGTCTGACCACACACTGTCACAGCCATAAAATTACACATATGCACGAGACCGACCGTTGCCTTGAAAGTCGCCGGGCTCTAGCAAAACCTAACGGTTTACAACGACAACAGGACGCCAGACAGGCTGTGAGGTAAATGAGTCAATGCTCTAATCTGGAAACTGGGATGGCGAACTTCTAATTGTGTATAATTACATTTCTTGATATCCATTCAGGGGTGAATAAAAAAAAAGTCAAATCCCTCCCCTCCCCCTACTCAAAAAAAGAAAAAAAATCGACATTTTTTGTTCCTGACCTCCACTCATCGCCATCGCTGAAAGCTGTTCCTTTTATAAAAATTTCTAATGAAAATGTTCTAAAATAAAAAAACCCAGCAGATATCCTGTCAAGTCTGCGTTGTACCGTGAACAAACAAAATAAATGATGAAAGAATGAATTAGCTTAACTAAGAAAAAAAAACAGAAAAGAAGGAAGAAATAAATAAGATAAACGTAATTGTAATAGTAGACACAGTTTAATAGTAATATCAGGGTTAGGTGGAACAGCTATAAAGGGCTGACCACGTGACCTACTTGGCTGGTCGGGTACCTGAAGAAAGTGTGTGCATCCCCAAAGTGACATCGGGAACGTGTAAATAAAAAAGGGGAAACACATGGCCATCGCTCGTTTTACCCTTTCACGTAGGAGATGTAACGATGACAGTCACGTGGGTTCAGGAGGGACGGGAGGTGAGCTGCAGAGGGGGGGAAGTCAGCTTCTGAGAGTAAGACTTGGACATTGCAGGGTTTTATGTGAAGGTTAGGGAACGAAAGATTTGTTAAACTGTTTGTAGTAGAATTAATAGAGTTGTAGGTTGTGAATTATGGTCTTGTGTTATTTATTCACTGCTCTCTTCTCGTCTATCCACTCTCAGTCTAATGTAACTAAGGCACCTGGTTCCCAGTGTCTCCGGTAAGAGAACCCATTGCCTATGCCAGTTAGCGAGGTACCCAGCTATACTTGTTTCTCATTCTCTTTGTCTTTCTGTTCGGTAGAGGATGTAGGTTCCCCCGGTGCGACAGGTCGAGAGGTCCTTCGATATTTTGGGCGGTGGATATCTTGAGGATTGGCGAGGCTCCCCACCTTACCACCAGGTACAGCACCACTGTCACGTGGTACAAGCAGGACAAGAACAAACATTCACTAAATAAGCATCGGCATAATGACTCTTCGTGCAGCACTCTCTCTCTCAAGGCAAGGCCGACCGTGCCAACTGTAATATTAGTTCTGTCTGGTGAACACAAACAAACAATCAGGATTGGGTGGCGTCAGAACTTGGTCACAGTTGGACACGCTGCCGAGTTTTGTTAAACAAACACCCCATGTTCTGTGGGTGGAGATCACTCGGCGTATTCTGATATACTTCGACATACCCTGTCTACCCTACTCAGAGATGTGGAAGAGGGCTAGGAAAAAAGTGTCTGCCAACATAAAGACAGAAGAGAGGAGAGACTTGCCAAAAGGAAAGTGGAGACCAGGCTGAGGTGTTTAAAGCATCAAGTCCCACTGGAGTGTTTGTTGTTTCTTTTTAACTGCACGTGCACTGTGGTGCACATCACGTGATTGGAGGTGAAGGGGAGGACAGTGGCCTTGGCTGCTGTTGCTGGCGATGCTCACCTTTCAAGCCTGCCTCCTTGCTGCGTGAAAATCGTATTTCAAAGATGCACACAAGTCTCGCTAACGGGTTCTCTGTCTTTTTCTTAATTTTTCTTTTTTGCCTCCTCTCTCTCTTTATCTAGTTCTCTCTTTTTTTCTTTCTTCTGCTGTATCTTGTATTCTTGTTATCTCTTCTTTTTTTTCATTTTCGCTTTCTCTTTTTGTCTTTATCCTTTTTCTTTCTTACCTGCTTGTATGTGTGTGATTCTGTCTCGGTGTCTATATCTGCCACCATGTCTTTGTTTCACAAGTAAAACCCAAGAATAACAAACCAGCCAACCAAAGACAGAAAATTGAAAAAAGTAGAAATAGAAAGCACAAAAAACCAAGACATGACCTACTTGAGACTATCGTTGACAGGTAAGTTAGTAAACACAAAGTCTACAAAGGTGGAGACCTGTAGAAGTGTCAGTCTGCTCTACAAAGGCTGCTACTTGTCGAAGCAAGGGTTTGTTTGGCCAAGGGTAAATAAAAGAGGCAAGCATGTGTGGAGCCCTGTCCTAACCCTCTCAACCATAAGCACCCGATAAAAGATAAGAACAAAGTGCACAGGATGTGAAGTAAACCGTTGTTGCCATGGAAACTGCAAGAAATTAGGTCACGGCGTATGCGCAACACTACAGAAGATTACAACCTAGGAGGGGATACACCTGCCGATGACAGACTGGTATGCGTGCTGATGTTTACAAAAGATTATTTTAAAACACTTATTAAGCAGATTTTCTCTGATGGACCACACAGCCTGTTACTTCGTTTTCATCTGATAAGTGTGTTGCTGAAATTAAAATGATCTTAGATGAGTTCTACACGTGTGGTGACACGACTGTGCCAGGGTGAGCCAACAGGGTATGGTGATACAGAGACTGAACTTTTGGGTTTTCCAGATGATGACAACACAGTTTGACAATAAGACTCCTTCAGATTATGTCAACACAGGAAGTGAGATGGACTGCTACTCCCCAAAGGTCTAAAATGGCGAAACCTGTACAAGAGATTGGGCGAGTTCTGCTCAGACCACAGAAATGTAGTTAACCCAAACTTCGTTTTCGGCATGAAAACAAGATTTGTCTGGAAAAAAGGACAAACTCGTCTCTTTGTTTCAGGTTCCTTCCACACAAACACACACACAAACACATATACAAACCAGATGCACATCTCCTTGCTCTACTGCATCATCTTGCGATAATGAACTGCTATATCATTCTTTACATGTACTCTTCTCATGTTATTGTTTTTATTGTTATAGTCGGGGTAGTTGAAGCCTCCACGACAGTGACAACCAAGTACGAAACCTATGTTATAGCTAGTCCTAGCTAAATTACTAATATTTAAATTACTAACAACGATGAACTTGACAGAACCACAGGAATTTTGGTTGATTGTGTTTTTATGTTTGTAGTAGGCGGCTTTGGGTGGGATGCCGCACTATATAAGCTCACCCCATTATTATTATAATAAACATTTGGCTGCGAGGGGTTACCTCTCTACTGCTGTAGAAAGATGTGAAGCAGGGTATGTGATGGTTAAAGGGTGTGTGATCAAAGCTGAGTGTCTGCAAAACATTGTGTCTCCTAGTCTGCCGTCAGGTACGTCGGCTTCTCTTTTGAAGTCTAGACAACCTACAGGTGTAAGATAAAGACTATACATGGCTAACAGCTGGCGGCTCGATAAAAAAGTGTTTAAAGAAAAAAATTAAAGTTTGAAAAACGTCATTTCTTCTTCAAGTAGACAAAACAAATTCAGGAATTTTAATCTGTTGTCAGCGGCCACATTTCCGAGGAATCAGTTTACTAGGATTCGATGATACCAGAGTTACCATGGAGACAGGTACTTCTACAGATGACATTGCTACTGATGTAAGTAATTTCACTAGGTACAATACCACAAGCTTCCATGCTTGTTCATTCAGGCACGACTATTACAATCTTTTTCATTCATTATTTTCATCATTTGTTCGTCAATGATGACGACGGATCAAATGGATCGCAAACCTGTCTAACCACAGAAAAGTAAATGCAAAGTTGAGCTCTAAAATTACTTTTTCAAAAACTTATTTTCTAAATTATCTTTGTAGAAAAAAACACTACATGTGTATATTCAAGTTTATTTATATATGTATATTAACATTTATATCAATCTAGAATTAAGCAGATAACGCGAGAGCATAGAAGCACAGCAAACACTTGAGTTTGTAATTCTTTTTCTAAACAAGTCGAAAAATCTGTTTGGATGAGACAAACTGACTTTTTCCTCAGATTTTCGGAAATTGTACCTAGTAATGAACTAAACCCAGTCCTTTGACAATTATTTTGTGTTCTCATTAGCCTGTAACTCCAAAACTTTCTTGCTTCATTAATTCTGAAGCAGAATTTAAAGCTGATAATTCAATCATAACAACCACAGGTTCTTAAACCTAATAATCCAACATAAATTTGTTTTGATTTCTTTGATCTGCGATATTTGTTATTTTATTGCCTTATGTTTTTCTTTCTCTTTTCTTCAATTTTCTATTTTTTTTTTCTCTTTTTTTCTAAAAGTTTGCTAGTTTTAATACTTTGAATGCACGTCACTTCCTGTTTGTAAGTAAATGTTTAGGCTAAGGTTCCTTTGCTGTCTAAATCGTCAGATGTTAGAAAAATATACACATCATTAATCGTGTTACTATATTTACATCGACACTCACTTCTAACATTAAGATTTTGACTTTGGATACTGAAGTTGTTCAAACTAACACTCAGTCACGAAAAAACGACACTGGCCACCATTGGCCAACATTGGTCCATCCGGACCATCCCGCATTTGACAGCATCTTTGAGAACCATTTTCCTAATGTAGCATCTTTGCTACTAGAACACGGAGAGAATTTTTTTTATATTCTCTCAACTCAAGAACGCTGGGCCACAAAACTGTTGCATGTCAGCTGCATACCAGTCACAGACCGGAAAAATCATCGATCAAAGCCTGATCAAAGAGAAAACATCGGCAGTGGACACCCCGAGGAGGCCTCCACTTGCGGGCAAAAGAGAAGGAGGACAAATACCTTTTCAAGCTGAGAATTTAGTAGTCAGCTGAGCTCTGCTGCCACGGCATTGCCAAACCTGCATTTAAATTATTAACCTTAATTCTTGTCTAAACGTTTCTTGTCTTTGAGGTTGAATGGGTGGAAGTAGGGGCTGTCTCCCTACCCCGCTGTGCTGTTTAACCACCTCGGGGTGGGCCTGTGAAGTGGTGTTTTCTCGCGTCCCTCCGTGTAGAGCCGTTGTACCGCACATCCAGCCCCTGTTTTGATTAAATCGTGCTGTCCTTTGATAAACAGATAGTTTCAAGCTTCAAAGTGATCCACAATCCGTCCGTGGTTCCGAGGCCTGAAAGGAGAAAATGAAAGTATCGACAACTGAAATTACAGAGACGCGAATGAAAGTGGAGGGATCAAAGACATAAAATGAGAAAATGTTTAGTTTAAATTATGCTGTGCTGTAACAAGGTAGTAAGTTATTCTTATCGGTTTTCTTTTTGTTTTTATTTCAACTGGTTTTTTTTCTCTTTTCCTTACTTCCTTTCCTTCATTTGTTTCTCTTTCTCGCTCTGAAACTTTTTTTTAACCAGATATCTTACAACCTTTGTTACTTCAAAGACACAACACTTGACAACAACAAGGATGAAGTTAGCATTGTTTTTATTTATTTACTGCTACGGTGACATCCGCAGTCAGACCAAGCAGTCAGCGGTCCCTGCGTCACTTGTCATCAAGTCCAAGCTGAGCTCGTTTCGCTCCAATGACTTCGGTAAATAAATTAATTCTCGAGATCTCGGTGTTGTCCAACCTACTAACATTACCATGCACGGAGGTTACCAACAATTAAATCAGGATTGTGCATGAATACATTTATTTTGCCAAAGCTTCAGCAAACGGGAGAGTTGGGATTACATGTTAATGAGGTCTACCTGTGTGTAGACCAACTCCTAATTATCACAAGCCTGTATCTTAGGAGCGGAAAGAAGGTCTTCCCCCAGGTTTGTGGAAATAATATCTTGTTTCACCTAGTTATGCGAAAAAAAGGCGCACCTGGCGAGACCTGTCATGTGGCGGTGGAGTCCAGGTACCAGCGAGTCTGTCTCCCTCACGGCTTACATCACAGACAAAGTTCTCACTGCGCATGCGGTAAGCCTCAGCGTGTTCCGGAACAGGGCACAGTGAGCCACTTATAATCTGTACTTCTTTATTGATTCGTCAAAAATAGCCGAGGAATGATTCCGTCGCTAAGGTGGATGCGCTGGTGATGACAAAACACATTTGACAAAAATTGTTCAAAAGAGAAAAGCAGCAAAATGGCTTCCGTGTCCCTGGTATGCGAGGTGTGAATGTAATGAAGGGATCCTGTTGTTAAAGAAATCGTATTTGTATTCTTGAATATGTTTAGAAATAGACATTTTTTATCTGAATGGTTAGGGTTCCAGAAATGTAGTTTCTCAACCAAATATATGTTTCAGAGACAGAGTTTTACAGACTATTTATTCCACGTGTACATTGTTCATGTCATAGTTGTAATTCAGATATACGTGTTGAGAAAGGTCTTGTTACAGATTGTGAATTCTAAGAAGTAGTATACTTTACAACCAGATATTTCCATTCATAAATATAGGTAAAGGAAGAGCAGTTCTCAAAGTCCACTCACCCACTGAACTAAATCCAGGCACAACCATTCAATTATCGCGAAAGAGCAATAATTCTAGGGACGATAAAATCCTTGTGGGGATGAAGCCCCAACAATCTGCTTAAACACCAGCGCCATCATAAACCATGATAAAAATGACAAGGAAAAATGCACAGAAATTTGTTTTCCCCAAAGACATAATTCAAGTTTTATTATGAGCTTGACATTCATTTTCTCTTCCGTGAGGGGTGATACCCAGCCATTGCGTGTATCGACAACATGTTTGGAAATCGACAATCGAAAACCGCAAGTAGGAGCACTGAATGATATTGAATTATCGAGGGGTTATACTTTATCAAATAATTTCTTATTTTTTCTCCAATGGAGAGAGAGAGAGAGAAAGAGGAAGAAAGAATAAAGTGAGCATCCTTGGAATAAAGAATTAAGAAAAGCCGCCATTCGGCAAAAACTAGAAGCTTATTATATACACCCTAATAATAATAATAATAATAATAATAATAATAATAATAATAATAATAATAATAAGTCTTCAATCAATTTTTCCAGGGAGTTCAATAACATTTATACAGAAGTAAGATCAGGACATCCTTATTTGACTCCAATGAACTATTATGAGAACAGGGGTCAGGTCCCTCAACATTATTCATTTAAACTGATAGTTATCATTAACACAACCTACGGCCCGCGGGCCACGTTCTGCCTGCGAAGGTGCCTCATGTGGCCCACTCATTTTAATCAGACACAACATAATCTCATTATTAATGTCACGATTCTGGCAAATCCGCCATGTTCTGGCCCGCGAGATTTTATATGATGTCCAGTGCGGCCCTCGGCGAGAAAAGGTTGGGCACCCCTACTCTAGAGTTATTTCTACCTAAAACAGGGCGCGAGTAAGTAGGACATGGACTCAAACTTCCTGTTCCGAGTATGAAGCAGAGCCGCGAGGCATTGATGAAATACAGAATTACGTCCCGCTCGCTGACAAGTTATCTCCCTCAGGTGATGACCTGGAGGTAACGTGACTCTGGAGAGTGCAGTTCTCATGCGTTGGTTCCTCGAGCGTCAGGTTGTCCCGTGCCCTCTGGGGGTCACCGAAGGGGACATCACCTGTCTACAACTCAGGCCCGACATTGTACCTAGTGACGACCAGAGTAGATGTCGATCCACTTTCCAAGGCAAGCAGGTGAACACAACCCGGGGTCACGAATGAGGGTCAAATGCAGTCCTTGCCCAGGGAGAGAGCCAATAAGTTGGGCGTTACGATTTAGTGCACAGTTCTGTGGTGTTTAAATTACACTCGACTCTCGTGAGACATCTTGCTTCAGCGTAAATCCAATAGTCCGGCATTTTCCCTCTAATAATAATTTTTTTACAATGAGTTGTGAATGAGCAAATACCCGCCTAAGGCAAACAAACTTTAACCAACACATAACCAAGATTATCATTTGCACATTTCTAAAAAAAAAAAAATACAGAAATACATAAGCTACGATTCTCGTTCTTCCGTCTCAATGTAATAATACAATAAAACGATTTGATTTTGATCAGTTGAGGTCTGATGAGATTAGATGAGGTCACAGGTCAAAGTCAGAGGCAACGGCGGTACACGTCTCGCAATCACGACAGTCAACCTCTGAATGCTCGCTAGAACAGACATTTTCCTATTTTCGTGCTTAGTGCATAAGATGGTCACTCATAGCTCAGAAATGTTCTACATAACCCTTTGTACCAGCCTGTAGTAGTACACGGGGTGTTCCGTGAGTCTTTGCTAGGGTAAATGTAACTGTTATTGTAGTTATTTACAAATCAATTCATCAGTTCATGTCAACAAAACATTCACATGTAATCACCGAATTTTGAGTTACTGTGCTAAACAGTGTCTTATCTTCCATATTCGTCATCTACCCGCCATCGAATCCTTTAAACGAGCACTATAAACACATCTGTTCCATGAGTACTACACTTTATGTCAACTAACACGCCTGCTCGTCTTCCTCAGCAGATTTATGATATTCTCCAACCTTATTATTTGTTTCCTGATTCCCCTTTATCTCTTTTATGTTTGTCTATTATTACTTGTATGCATAGTTGTCTCTCCTTCCATCTTTCATATGTCCATGTCTCCTGCTAGTCTTCAGTGCTGAGAGTATGCTCCTTTATGAGCTTGATTATGTTCAGTATAATTCGTCAATCTCTTTATTACATTTTGTCATTGATATATTTAATATTACATTATTTCTGTCCTTATTTTCATTATAATTAAAGATATGTAAGAGTATATGTAGGTAAGCAGTAACAGACAGAAATAGAAAGAATGGATGAAGGGGTTGAGGGCAATGGAAGAGGAGGACTGGGCGTGAACCCCCGTCATCTCTGATCCTTGTTTTGATTTCTCAAGCGGAATCAACTCGCGCCGAATCAATCTTTATCCAAACACAAGTTTTCCGTGCGAGTCAACAGACGCCAGGGCTGGGCAGGACACGCTAAACCACAGGAACAACATGGTGGCCAGGGCTCTCGTCACGCCATCGCCGCTAAACAAACGGTCGGACTTCTGTAGGGCAAAATGGTCCGGTGCTTAGCATGCACGACTGGTCAGGAAATAATGTGGGAAAATAAAATAAAAAACTGAAATTTTAATGGTGGGTGTAATGAGAAGTACCCACACCACACCTACATCCCGAGTGTTTGATATACGGGTGCAATGTCGTGATCGGAAGCTTGAAGCGGGTGGGATTGTTGGTTTGGATGGGTGTGGCTTTATAGGGAGGGTGCTTCAGCTCGATGGGGATTAGGGGATGAGAAGAAGGGATCGTAGTCCTGGAAAAGTAGGTAATCAGGTCAAGCAATGGAAGGCTAATTCTTTTCAAAAAAACACCGGTGCACGCTTTACTGGTATTTCAACTGGACACAGGTGCGAGAAGAACAGTCTCAAGGTCTGCATATAGATCCTTGTGATATATAACATCTCTTGGAAGCAAAACCGAATAATGATTTTTCTCCTCCAGATTAATGGATCTCGCTGGTAACACTTAAACTCCATGAATCTGTATATGTCGGGCTAAGTATGCATGAACATGTAAAAACACTCCTCAGATAGAGAAAAAGAACAGAAAAATAAATAAATAAAATGGATGGCAGATATAAAAATCGTATAGATGGCCTGGCTCCCTCATCCACTCCACCAACCATCCGTCTCTGAAACCTCACTTAATGTTGTTTTTCCGATGATAATAACGGCAATCTGGAAGATGGAATATGTAAGAAAAATAAGTCTCCTGTGGTTGGAAAGAACCCGGGCAGGGTGTGGGATTAGGACAGGACAGAGTGCCGCAGCTCTAGGGTTTTCCAGACATTAATTACAGTCCGACTACCACAGCTCTAGGGGTTTGAGGGACATTAATTACAGTCCGATTACCCGCAGCTCTAGGTTTCTACAGACATTACTTGCAGATTACTGCAGCTCTAGGGTTTGACAGACATTAATTACAGTCAGATTACTGCAGCTTTTGGGTTTGACAGACATAAATTATAGTCAAATTATCCAAGCTCTAGGGTTTTCCAGACATTCATTATAGAGTCAACTCAGGTTAAGGAAACGCATGGTAGTGAAGTTTTAATCCGACAGAATAGGAAATAATAAAATTGTTTATGATTTCCAACTTTACAAATTAAGAAATTTTAAATCACAGATCGAAGTTTTATAAAGAGAAGGGAACACAAATTTCTTCTGTCTTCTTTTTCTTTTCGCACTCCCATACAAGCGCTGCCTCTCTCTTTCTCTCTCAAACAGCTTTGATAGCACGAAGACTGTTTATGGACCCAGAACACGGTCCTGACTACAGACAAAGGTGGTTGTGGCTGCAGCCTGTGTGGCCAATTCTTTGAAATACTTTGACATCCCAAGTCACTAACAAACAAACTGAGTTCTGAGCAGGCAGGTTAATTAACGGGCCTGGTTCCTGGGATGTTTGTACTGTGGATCAGGGGTTTCGTCGTGCTGTGCTCTGGGGGGGACTTCCATATGATTAAGGAGAACACATCCAGAATAAAGGTGTGCGTGCGTGCGTGCGTGCGTGCGTGCGTGCGTGCGTGCGTGCGTGCGTGTGAAAGACAGAAAGAAAAGGACGTCTAGGCAGCTGAAACAGAAACAGCAAGAGAAGCAGTAAAATATAACCAAAAGACGAAAACCACCTAAAATGATTTAGAGACAAAGTTGTGTGACATTTGTAATCAGATAAAGTCATGTACGAGGAATGAATTGCAGTTAGATAGTATAAGAAGACTGACATGCAGAGATAAATAATAGTTTAGAGGTAAAGATTTTCATTACTGATAATTATATAAAAAGAAGTGCATTTAGAAATAAAGTTATAAGAATGCCTTTAGAAATAAATTTAAACAAAATGTAATTATTATTATTAGTAGTAGTAGTAGTAGTAGTAGTCAGTTTACACAATAATCAAACCGGCTTAAAACTCTTTACAAAACAAAACAAAACAAAACCCGCACGAACAGAGATTAAGTTATTTATATAAGATGTTTATTTAGAGAAGTTGCAGTGTAATATGGATGCATGTATGCGCTTGGAAGTGTTCGTGCAACTGCGGACACGAAGGGAAATGAAGAAGAAACGAGGCTGGAGACAAAGTATCAGGCAGAAAAATCATTTTAAAAAAAAAGGAAAAGATGGAGCAGCAACGACTGAGCGACGTCTTCTACGTCCTGTACGCCAACGCTTCTCCCCGCGACCATCGGCAACACGACTACGCAACTGTTTGACGAGAGATCAAGGGGTCGACAACTGAGCTGAGCGATCAGAACACTCGCGAGACTCCCCGCGACAAATAGTCCGACGCGAGATCGATCAGCGTCCGACAACTCTCCGCCTCTCCGCCGATCGAGTGGCCTCCCTGCCACTGTTTCACGCATGTCAGAAGTGAATGTAGCAAATCATCGGCCGAAATTACTTTTCGATCGGACCCCTCAAATAAACCACGACGCCTTGATCCGGGCATTCGAGGCTGAAACGCAAGTTCCATGTTGGCGGAACGTGACACGTTCGGCACCGGAGTCGCTCGCAGTTCTCACGCGCCATGCCGCGAGACTCCGCGAGGTTTGTCACGTTCCCTGTGCCCTTACAGCGCATGCGCGGAATAGGTTACGTTAAGATTTTGTTGAGATGGTGTAATAATACAAAAGCAGTTTACTTTTTTGTTTTTTTTTTTAATTGGAGGAAGAAGATTTCTTAAGCAAACGCCTTCCTTGTTTCCGTTTTCGTCGGTGAGGTCAGTATGTGTTTGCCTCTCGCTACTTTTCTTGACCTGCGAGAGATTTTGTCCTTAGGGCGTGCCAGTGCTTCTTCCAATCCAGTTATCCGATATTGCCACCGTAAAACGTTTGCACCCAAATATTCCTTTCTGTGAGCTTTGACCTTTCGCGAGGATTTATTTACGTCCTCCTACTATTGGCAGGAATTGCCGAAGGATTAGAGGAGGAAGGCTTGAAGTTGTGTAGGAGAATATGGTGCGTGCTTGTTTGTTGATGTTCTTAGTTGTTTTTTTTTAAACCATCTTCAAAGGTTTTAAATGCTTCAAAGGTCGAGTAGCCTACAAATCTTGTTATTTCTTTTATCTTGCCAGACTTGCACGAACATGTATAGCATATGCACAAGAACCTGTACGCGCGCGCAAACGAACAAAATAAAGTAGCCTGGTAACCTTATGGTCAAGTACAAAAATGTACATTTATTCTAACACAGTCAAGTCATCTTCTTCGGCAACATCGTCATAACTCACAATATTATTTATTTATATATTCAGGGCTTCTGCTTACGCAAAAAATTGCGTACAGTACGCATTAAAAGTTCGGAGGACCCCTTCAATTTTCGTCGATGGGGTCCCATTCAAATTTGGGCGAAGAACAGGGACCCCTTAAAAATCTGAAGAAGGGGTCCCTGGGACCCCAAAGAATTTAGCCCTAGCAGAAGCCCTGATATTAATATCAATTCTTTATAATTCAATATGTCCGTCATGTATTTCAAAAGACGAACGAAATCGGTTCGTGTGGCTGACGATCTTATTGCTTATATTTGCAGGAGGACTTATATCACAAATATTTTTTTAAAAAGTCATTCGAGGGTTTATTTTCGGAGAAAAATAACCGGTAGTACTCGTGAAAATGTAAGAACGAAGGACTGTCCAACGATTCCACAATATGTTCTGAACTTTGACCCTGAGAGTGATGACGTCAGTGGCTATCCATCCTGCAGAAGCTGTGTCAAGCAGCATCGGTCTGCGTCTGCCCTGTAACCAGGCTGTCACATTAGTTCCTCGCCATTAGCTGTAGCTGTCGGCGGTCAAGTCCTGACAATCTGCGCAGAAATGTGTCTGCCATCGGTGAGTTTTTTTTCTGGTGTGGAGCAGCGCTGACAGGTCCCCGGCGACTTGCAAGCCGACATGACGTATGTCCCACGTGACTCACCGGCGCCCAGTCCCATAACTAACAGCTTTTGGCGTTAAATTGACGCATGTTGATATTATTTTCTGCGGGGCAAATGCGCGGTGATGCCCACTCCACGTCGATGTAGTCGTCCCGAATAATTGAGGAGAGAGAGAAGAAAAAAAAAAGGAAAGGCCAAGCGACCGAGAAAAAGCTGCCATTAATCTGTAAATGTAAGATTTTAATGTCGTCCATATCCTCATGATCTTGCTTGTATTTGTTCGGAAAATGAAATCAGTTTTTATTTACTTGATTGATATTTTTATTTGTCCATATACATGTTATTTAATTGTATTCCGCATATCTGTTCAAAATGCTCATATATGGTTTTAAATAAACTTCTTGCCTATTAAAGAAAAGAAAAAGATAAACAAAGTAAATAAAAAGAAGAATAAAATATAAAAAATAAACTTGGCTGAAGAAGCAGTTACGACATCTTTTGAAATGGATTTGCTTCTTTCATCACCATCATTGTCATTATTGTCGTATTTATTTGTTTTTTTCTCTCTCTCTCTCTCCCAGTGTGATTTCGCGATGTAGCTGTTTTCATCGAGCATTAAAAATACAATACTCGGTGGTGCCACTCATTTGGAGACAAGATGCGTCACATCAGATCGACATTGTCAATCAAACAATGGCGCCTCCTCTTCGATCTGCTTGTAGCCTGCAATGAGAGGGGGATGGGGAGGATGAAGAGGGGCTAGGGAGAGGAAGAGGGAAGGGGACACATGTCAGAAGGCGCCGGCTTCTGGTCTGTCGTTCCCGCGATGTTAAGCATGACGGCGATGGCGATGCAGGGAAGAAGAGTGTCTCCACATTAACCAAGCGACTGTCACAAGGATGCCTGGACAAGACAACTCTGACCTTGTGGAGGAGGTAACTCTGATAGACGGTCTTGATGACCGGGTCACCGCGACTGGAGGCAGGCGGTTGTCAGTCAGCCCATCGAAAGAGGCAAAAAGGATGAAGGATGCCAATGACTCGTCTTCTCTCCATTTCCCCGATCTTCCACCCCCAACCCTCCTCGTCTAAGTGAGGACGAAGGGATCAACGATGGCTTTGTGGACACAATAGCTTCCCTGACAGTCCCCCAATGGCTTCTTATCTTTTCTGTGAAGACTTCAGTCGACTCTCACAGTTTGTTAGCGAACTGCTAGGTTCTGACAGCCAGCTAGCTCCACAGTGCACTCAGCTCCATATTCTGTCTGAAATCTCGCTTTTCGTTCTGAGAAGACTTCGAGTCCTGTCTGTCACGTGTTATCTTTATACCTCATTTGACTTGAAGACACTGTTAATCAGATTTGATGAATCGTTATGTCTTTAAACCATGTTATTAATGAAATTTATGCATTCTGATTTCTAATATCTTTTTGAAGGAAAGATTACTCACCCACACCAAAGCAACATATCTAGCAAGATTTGCCAGACTTGCACGAACATGTATAGGGTATGCACACGAACCTATATGCACACGCGCGTGCAAACGAACAAAAGTAGTCTAGTAACCTTTACGTCACTAGGGTGTAAAGTGTAACACGCCGCACTTTTCTCCAGACCATCTTTATGATAGGACAATACCCATCTCATTTCTTTTGATGCTTTATCTTCTCTAAACATCTAAGGAGTGAGAGAACAGGGGGACAGATAACCCACTCAGTCAGTGATCCAGCCACTCGGTTATTTCCCCTTTCTCATAATAAGAGTAAATCCAGAAGCTCTACGAAACTACAGATAGTGCGAGCACGGGGAGAGAAAAATACATTACAAAATGAACAAGAGCTTTCTCTTTCATCTGAAAGTAACAGCAGCATAAAATTTAACATTAAACTTAACTTAAAGCTAAATAACAGTAATTAGCCCTTATCATTCGTATAGCATGCTGTTCTGTCAAATTCTCTTTTTTAAACTTCGTGGGTAATGGCAGGGGTTGATGACATTAATATCCCTGCAAAGGGGCTTGACAAGGATGTGCAGTTAGCCTTCCGTAGTTTACGCACATTCCTGTCGTTAAAGATGCTAAAGGGGTGTCGAGAGGGAAAAACTGTTGAGAATGGAGGAAAGACAAGAAAGGGGAGAGGTTCTGGAAGAAGAAGATTTAAGTTGAAGTTGACGAGATACGAGTTTAAAGGTAGGAAAGAAAACAGATAACACATTTAGCAACAGTCGAATGTAGGGCACTTTGTTATTATCTGAGTGTGTTGTCAGCTTTTGAGATTGCTTTCTCCCTAAATGTACTAGAGCGGAAACACCGAACTACTGTGCCCATCACTTTTTTTTTAAGTTTCTTTCGTTCTGTCTCTTCCTCTTTTCTCTTTTCCATTTTCACTTGTTATTTTCGGGCGCATTTAGAAGCAAAGTGTTACTTATCGCTACGGTCTAATATAGACTGACATACAAAAAGTGTTCATCCTCCTGAACTCATCTTCCAATGTTGGCTGGGTTATCATTTTCACCTGCTACTGCACCGGAAGTAGCGTCAAACACATGCTAGATAGAAATGGATGCGAGTAGAACGGAAGAGCTCCCACGGAGATATACTTCCGAAACAGCAGGTCCCAGACCGGAGATTCGGTCCGTCATCTCAAAAAAAATTTTCCAGGCATTCGCAATAGTAACCAGCATCTACCTGGACTTCGCGTTTAAGCAGGTTTAATTTAAATCAACAGAAGCGAACATCCACTGTTTGAAAAACTTACAAATGAACTGGACCAATATGATGGCTCAGAACTGTTTGTTACTGTTATTGTTGGTTTTTTGTTGTTGGTTTTTTTCCTGTTGCTGTTCATTTGCTGTTGTTGTTTAAACCGTAGTCTGCGACTAGCGTTTGCGATTTAAAGAAATAAAAAAAAGAAAACTTCAGTCGACATGTTAGGTCCTGTGACTTTTCTCCTAGTGGTCACTTTGTTTTTAGAATAAATCAAATATTTTATTCTAATATTTCCTTAAACCCTTTAGTCAGAGTGAAAACATTTTGACTTGAATAACTTTGACTTTTTAAATTTAAAAAGTATTTTTGCGCTGGTTGTAAACGATTAAGAACTATAATTTCGCAGTATTATCCTTGTTTGGGAATATTTTGGTATAGTGATTGGCTAGACGACTTGAACTACCCAGTACTTCATGAATGGGGAGGCTGCTAGTTCCTCTGCTAAGATCGATGTTACCCATGGACAAATTGCCGCTGGACATGAATACTAGTCCTGTCCTCTCCAGTCTGTATCTACATGCCGTCCGACCATATCCCTCCGCCACCCACTCATCCCACACCCCCTTTCCCCATTGATTCCCTGCCGGTAATAACTCAGTCTACCCTCCCCTTACTGCAGCATCTAATCAGCATGCTAATCACGAGCTGGACAAGCCAAGTAAAATATAAGTTGCAACGTGTTGTTTATTTAATGCCTTTAATACCCTATATATTGTCCTCATCAAGAAATAATTGGTCTGTAAATATAATTATCACGATGTGTAAAGCCTGTCTGAAGTAGCCTTAACTCACGCGCGTTCCTAGCGGCACATCCTGCGAGTAATTAGAAGAACAACTTTTTCTGTTCACAAGATCGCGCATGCGTAAACATAAAAACGGAAGCTCTGTGTATTTCCCCCAGCTGTTGGCTGCTCGTCGATAAAATCTTGAAAATCCTTGCAAACAGCAGCCGCATCTCAGTGGCGCCGCCCACACTTGTGACGCATTTCCGGTCGATCGCAATAAAATATAGTAGGAGTATCTCCATCTTTTTTTCTTTCGGGGATGATTTGTAGGTTTCTAAGAACTGCTGTTCCTTGATGGCATAGTAAGGGCACGTGGTTCGCAAAGACAATAGTATTGCAGTCGAAGATAATTTTCCTGAGAACACAGTTCTAAATGATGCTATATATATATATAAAACTTCGCAAAATATACCGATACTAGTGTGTAAAGTATATATATATATAGTTATTGTTTCCATGTTTCATCAAGTGTTCAGTTACAATCAGAAGACTAATGTAAAGAACTTTTCATTGCTGTAGAGAAATTTGTAACACCTGAATATACTAGCAGACGGTATCAAAACAGAATTGAGGAGAATAAATGGAAGGGGGTTAAAATGTGATTTTTTTTTTTCCTCCCTTGTACAGTTTTTCTTCCTCCAGACACCGTGCCACTCACTTGCTTCAAAAAAAGACTCCGACACGTCAGAAGGGCAGTCACGTGGAAAACCAATCAGCACCAAGAGATGGTCACGCAACTAATCAGGTTCGATGTGGCCGACAGGACGAATCGAAGGTGGTTGTGGGGGTTTGTGTGAGATGGGAGGAAGCGGCAAGGGACGGGAGCAGATGGACAGAGAATGGCCTGGAGAGGGAGGGATTGCCACTGCGCTGGCCAAAGTGAAAGCAGGACGCAGCCAAGCACGTGAACAGATTATCTGCGGCAGATGGTCTTCCGCTTGGGTTGTTGTTTAGGGCATCATGCGATAACGTCTGTGTTGTTGATGCCATCGTAAGACGACGTGCACGCTGTTGATGGTGTCATAATGATGAATGCCATCGAGGTATTTTGCCGCTGGACTTCAACAGTCGGCTAAGACTGTTTCTAATCCAAATTTTAAAATTCGTTATTTCTGTTTCTGCCTTTCTTCCACAGAAACGAAAAATGATGACACAGGAATGTCGATGTTCTTCTTTTTTTATTTAATTGAAAGTAATGACACCGAATCACAAATAGTGTTTTAACAACAGCTTTATCCAGTTTCGTTCCTTCCCTGATACACCAGCTTCAAAAATGTGTTTCAAAATTCACAGTAAAGCAAAGCTGGTGAGAGCAGTGTTATCAGCACAGGTGATAATTCTGATATGTCAAGTACCATTCCTTCTAATAAAAGTAATAAATATTAGAATGATAAGCTCCAGAAGTTTGAACAAGAAGAAATGTCCGCTTTCGTTGCGACCTGGTTCTGACTGGGTCATCTTCCTCCCGGTTACTATTCATGTCCAAATAAATTATCCTGTCAAAATATTTACCTTTTAATTTATTCTTCATTCTCTTTTTTGGAATTCCTTTTCCTGGAATAGTTGGAGCGATTTTTCCTCTTAACACTTATCTAAGATCTGTAATTTCCGAGTTATTTCTTGGGTACAGCTACAGCCCTATCATCTGCCATTTGCACACACTCGTGTCCGGATGTTAAATAAATAAATGGCGCTCACGAAGTGCGACCGCATGCAAACTGAGAACATGTTTAAGTATGATGGCCACCAACAATTTTAAACTGGAGAGGGGTCTGTAAGTTCGTGATATAATATTTGCAGATTACTCGAGCTTGAAATATTCTAGAATTTTCCCACATGCCCGAAAACAAGGATGTCGTTGACTGCAAGACATTAGCTGATGCCTTAGATAAAAAAAAGAAAAGAAAAAAGAAATAGAAAGCTGCATGCGGTAGTTTTTAGGAGCCCTCGTGTTACCAGAGAGTCTCATGTGGGGTGAAGGGACTTGAACAGAAGGTCTGACATACCCGGTGGGTGCTGATCCTCGTGTATTTTGCCTCCCCGCATGATTACTTTCTGTAGCCAGCGCGTGAAGATGTTTTTGAGTGTATTTATGTTTTGTGTATCGTTGGACACGAGTGTATGCTTCTTCTGGACTTGACCTGCAATTAATTAGTTTACAAACACGAGCTCTCCTCCACAAACTTCACGCAGACGCACTGCAACACCATGGACATGTATAGGGTGGACTGCTGTCTGTCTGCCGAGACCAACGCTGTTAGTTTCGGCGAGCCTAAAGAGAGAATGTAACTAAACCGGAAGCTTTGTAGTCTCATGCCTCGTTTTAGTTGTTAACTGAAAAAAAAAAAAATTCGTCTGCCAGCAGTCCAGTAATACAAGTTTGAGGTAACACACACCATGTCTGTCAACTACTTCTCATTTCTAAATTAACACAAACACAATCTAACATAATACAGACTAAAAAAACCTTCTGGTAAGATTGGAGACAAACTTTGTTGAAAACTTCTCTGAACTCTGCCTGTTGAGAGCTGAGTTTACCCTCTCGACACCTCACTTCCCTGCTAGACTGTCGGCGTGACCGGCATCATGGTGGTCTCTTTGATCGTGGAATAGAGGTGAGATGAACAGATGTTATTGTCGCGGCAACAGGAATTCGGTTTCCCGCGCGCGCAAGTTTATGCATTTAAGGGGGAAGGGGTTTAAAAAAAAAAAAGCCCGTCGGAGGAAATTGCCTCCGATATCGCAAAATGCCCTTCGTGGCTCAGCGGGTGAGTTTCCCGCCGAGAGATTGCTAGTTTAAATCCCATGAAGCAATCATCTTTCCGCCACTTTAAAGTCCAGCTTTGTGGTTAATCCTTGTGGTGGGCTGAAGTAGTTCAGACTTTGCTGAGCATTTCTGGTCGTCTGTGGACGAACCCGCGTGTAGGCTTGCGACAGCAGTGTGAGAGTGTGTTTGCGAGTGCGTTTGCGAGGAAGTAAGTGTGTGTGTTGATGTGTACGCAAGTATGTGTAGGTGGATGATGATGATGTGTTGTCATCGTTGTCGATGACGTGCTGAAAGTAGCTTTGGTGAAGCAGGTGATATTACGGCAAACGTAATTACTTTTTCTCCTTCGCTTCCTCCATCCTCCATCTTTCATGAGTCCCTGTGGTTAGAGCGTGCGGAGTCTCGGCGCCCCAGCGTCTGAACCAAGAAAATGGCGTGAATAAAAAGAATGAGGTAAGATAGGCATTCCTTTACTCTGAAAACTGCGTTCCTTGTTGAAGGATTCAGGGATTTAGCTGATTTGTTCGTGGCGAAAGCCTATCTGATGGCGTGACTCCTTGGAAAGTCCAGGAGATCCGCTCTGAGCAGAGGTTACCACCGAAAGCGAGTGAAGATTAAAATGCATGGAAGGAAGAAAACGCTGGAAGAAACTGAACTCCACGGGAAATCCCAGCAAGAAGCAGAGAACCCGCAAACATGCAACAAGAAGGAGGAATGGGAAGGTCAGGGGCTTGGGAAGAGCGAGGTGGAATTTGTCAAGGGGAAGCAACGATATTGCGGCAAGGCTGATCTCCCTTACGTGGAAGTGTCATGGTCTTCGGAGTCGAGTCTCGGGTCCAGGGATGGCATTTGCTTGTGTTCTGCCTGCAGCCTAAGATCGATTACAACATTGGGGAGGCTGCTGGTGATGATGGTGACCTCCAGCAATGTCCATGAAGGCCGTGTCTGGTTGTGGTGAGACGTGGTTGTGTAAGAGAAGTTTGGATTTGTAACATTTGTCATTATGGAAAATCACGGGTAGGTAGGATTTAAGAAGACACCCGGTGTCACGGTCTGATTTTGTTCTCTAGCTGGTTTCAGAATTCTCACAGTGCGCAGGCGCAGAAGTCAACAGGTCATGTCCGCCATTTTTTTTAAATTTAACTTCTTGACTTAGTATTCAGATCATGACCCTCTTGTTGTGGGTAAAGCGCTGTGCCAATGTACATTCATTATTAATCAATCTTAATTTTCTGTATAAGGTGTAAGTCCATGACAGAAATGTGTTTACATACAAGAACGCAAGACTTGTTGGCCTCTGCGCCTGCGCACTGTAAGAATTTTGAAGCCGGCTCGAGCACAAAGTCGGATCGTGACAAAGGTACTTGGAGGGAGCTAAGGATAAACAAAAAGCAGCAATCTAGAAAATGAAAAAAAAAAATTACAATCCACTTAAAATGTTTCATTCTTGGCATTTGACCTTTGACCGCCTACAAATACATCCTGGCTGGCTGGGTATGTAAACAGATGGGGTATGAGGTTAGGAGATTTCCCTTCTCAAAGAGGCTGACGAGAGTGTTTCACCACAACTGTGTAGGTGACTACTTGGTCTCCTTTCATGATTAAAATGTGTTCAATCAAGTAAAACTAACAAAAATCTATTGTTATTATTAGCGGAAATGAGGAAAAATAAAAATGAATGGTCTAAATACAACACGATTCATCAGACGAAGGGCATTGACCGCACGCTATCATCAAGTTAAAGCCCAGAAGAAGGTTTAACTAGGGTTACCCTACTAATGGTCTCCTAGCAATGGTGGGGCGGACTGCATTTCTCTCCCTGCGCCAGAAAGGAGGACATTTCATTGGAGGTAATCGTCGCCATTAGGTCTCGTCTTACTTTTGCAGTTCACCCTCGCTCTCCTCGGTTACCTTCCCTTGTTGGTATAGACAGGCTTGAGCAAGCTATTCCGCTCGAAGTCTTAATTCTGGAAATTCCTCTTGGCCAGACTCTTACAATCTCAAAGAGACAACTTACATTTATCCTCGGAACTTTCTATTTACCCCTTCCTCCCGTTTAGTTTTAAGTGTGGAGAGAAAAGTAGTTCAGAAGTTATTTCCCTTTAAGACACTACTATTTATTCAGTTTAATCGTTTTGTTGGCGACTTGGTTATTGAATTCTTCTTGTCTTTTCTTGAGTACAGAAAAAGAAAGGAACGAATCTGCATACCAATGATAAGACATCAAACTTCACTGAGTAGAAGAGAGGGAGGTATAAGGAAGGAAGCAAGGAGAAGCAACCTAATGACATTAAAACCGCAAAAGGTATATATATATATGTAAGTGTGGGACTATCTCAGGCAGAGAACTAAGACACTAAAACACACATCGAGGAAAATTAAGTTTGCCAGATGTCTGTGGAGGCACGTACCTGGCGCCACAGGTTCTTTAAATTTAAAGTATCGGCATCCTGGTAGAAGGCGGTCCTTGCATTAAGAACTAATGAGGACCACACACTGCTGAGTACTGCGATTACTGCAATGCTCAGCTCCTGATTCCATTACTTGCCACCAGTCGAGATTAAACTCGCAGTTGTTGTTAATTTGTTTGGTTTATTTACTGATGGAAGCTTGGCTTTACGCTGGGTTTCAAAACAGAGAAAGTAATACTGAATGTCCTGTGCAACAAACTATATTTAAAATAACAGTCAAGGATTGTCAAATAAAGCAAAGTCTTTATATACATATATAATTGTTTAAATTATTTCAAAAGCAGGTACATAGTCCTCAACATTAGCAAATAAGTTTGTAAATTGAGAAACATTGTTTGTGTTCCGAGCAAAAAAATCTTGCGTCGATGTGGACACGAGAATATTGTCAGAAAATGAAGTGATAGAAATGTGTTATGTATCAAAGAAAAAATGCACAAACAATTCAGTAATATTCAACTAACTGGCAGCAGCATTTTTTAAAACTTTTTCTATTGAGCAGTCAGAGATTCTTGAAGGAAATGCATCCTGTCATTACTCATCCACCCGACCAATCCACGCTAAAACGATTCTCCCTGAAGGCCAAGGTGCAGACATTGCCAGAAGAGAGACTTTCTCTCCAAACAGAAGCACTTGTCTATCATGTATACATGACATATGGAGATTTATGAATATGACTTTGCATAAAGAGGTAGTTAAGAGTTATCAAGTGAACATGCCGTACGTACATTTGACTAAAAAAGAACTTAGGTTTATCAAGTTTACACCCCGAGAGTGGCTCAGTTTAACCGGGTGTTTGTTTACAGGCAGAAGCTTGAGCACCGGTCCTGTTTCCACCGTCTGAAACTCCCTCGTGTTTTCTCGTTTATTATTTTCCTCTGTTTCAACAGCCGCCGTTCTTCTTCTCCAGTTACTCTTATCTATTTCGTCTTCGTTTAAATGTATTCATGAGTTCAGCGCCTTCCACCCGCATTGCGGTTTGAGGTAGAGGCTTGGGTACAGTTAGCACAGGTAATAATCTGTCCAAAACACATATTTCATGGTGGTGGTGGTAGTGGTGGTGGTAGTGGTGGTAGTTTAATCCAACAGGCTTTCCTTGTTCGCGCGTTATCTCCCCTTGTGTAGGGTGTAGGTTACGGTGACTGACGGCGCCACCTCTCTCGCTTCGTTTGACATCGGAGACGTTGAGAAGTCCTCCGCCAAGCTCTCGTCGGCTAATGGCTGCGTGGCTCCCTGGTCATCTAGCGGCATATTAATGCTCACTTACCCTATCCACGGGGGGAATGAATCCAAGACTCGCTATACCTCGCTTATTGTCTCGTAATG
Organism: Pomacea maculata; assembly: GCA_004794325.1. Taxonomy (NCBI): domain Eukaryota; kingdom Metazoa; phylum Mollusca; class Gastropoda; order Architaenioglossa; family Ampullariidae; genus Pomacea; species Pomacea maculata. The sequence goes on along the minus strand of SRHC01003342.1, from coordinate 432,049 downwards.
GCGGCAGGACACGAGACGAAGTACGGGGCAAGTAACTAAAGGGGAGCAATTAATGGCGCTGCCTGCAACGAGAGACCGCCTTTGCCGGCAATAAAACAGACAGACGGTGTTTGGTGGAGTTCTAGTGTAGTTTACTCCACTAAGCAAAGCCAAGAGCTCAGATTACGTAGAAGAGGACAGGAGGAAGGGAACTTGTCACATGGTGAGTAAATTATACCAGGTTGTTTGAGAAAGAGGCACTGATTAGTGAAATGTGACTTTAAATGCAAAACATTGCTGATCAGTAGCTACCAGAAAGGAAATAAATAGATGGGTCAGATGGTGAGAAAAGAACAACATAGAGGTGGTGATGGTTACTTGGTTGGTGGACAACTTTTCATGGAAATCTTCAGCCAAGTCTGAACGGATAACTCAGAAAATCCACCAAAACCTGTGATTCGCAGCTTGAGAGCTATAGATATGTGTTTCGCAAAGAGCTTATTATAGAAGAAATAAAGAGTATACCTTTTTGAGTTAATTGAATATTTCTAAACACGGAAAATACACTTATCTCCCTTTTCTTTAAGAAGGTCCAACTTTTGTCTGAAACTCAACTAGTTTTCCATGAAATCAGGTCTCTTACCATTTACTTCTACAGGGACTACATACTGGCACACTAGAAATGCACCCAGTCACTAACTTTTTATTGCTGATGTATTGGCTCCAAACTCCTTCTGAAAGAGATCACGATGTTCATATCACTTAAAATAGCCAATGTTTTTGCCCAAAATTCTTATTTTTCTTGAACACATTGCAGCCTTTTCCAGTTAAACTTTTCTCGAAGCGGGTGAGTAAGCCAGAGTGAAATCCAGCCATCAGACCCAATCAGTTCGCACCCAAAGGATGTGATGACAATCCAGTTTCGAAGCATAAGAGGGGAATGAACCCAACAGAAACACATGTAAACCCTGATCCAACTTTCATCCAAATCGAAACATGACACAACGCAGAAACAAAATCAACTCGAGACAATCCCCTCAGCCTGTTCTGCAAATGGACATAACTCTTTAATATACCTGACCTGCTCAAACTACTGCGCGCGGAGGGAATACGATTTTCGTGCGAAAATACCGATTTTCCATCGCAAACGCAGGATATAATTGTGAGTAGTTTGTTTTTTCATAAATGCTGACAGGCTACAAATCGGACAGGAGGCTACAGAATGTGTAGCCTCCTCGCCCCAGGCAGGACAATGAGTCGCACGGTCCTCGGACACGCGCTTGTCCGACAGACAAGGATCATTGACCCCACGTGAACTTCTGGAAGAAGAGAAAAGGAGATAACAAGGATAATGTCTTTAGATTCTCCTGCGGACAGAAGGGAAAGTAAGGGTAGTGTGTGTGTGGATGAGGGAGGGGAGTTAGAAAGAGAGGACGGGGAGGCAGGAAGAAGAGAACTGCAGTCCTATCAATCGTTTGAAAGCGTCTGATACAATCACTCTGGGTGTCTAAGATTAAGTTATTGTGTCCAATGCCTCACTAGTGGAGTGACCCACAAAGAAATTGTTTTTCTTCTCCTGACTTTATTCTCTTTCTGCTCTCTCGTCTTCCTTTTCTCTAGTCCTTGTAAGCATCGCTCCACTTGTAAGTTCTCCCTTTTGTTGCAGTAAATGTTCAATTCATCTATACTTTTGCTGATGGGATGAGTTTTTTTTATATCTTTTAGGTTGCTAAAACTATTGTTGGTATGACATCATTGGTATCCAGCAGCTGTCCCCACTTCCTTCTCATTCTCTCCTCCTTCAAACATCATCATCATCCAAGCTGACCTCCACGAGCATGCGACTCATTACCCTGGCGGGTCCCTTGAACCGACAACTGGAGGGGAGCTAACAATGCTCCTCACCCTCCACCACTTGTCCCTTCAACAAGCAACTCCACCCGTCACCCATTTCTTTAAATGTTGTTACCAAGAGGTTAGCTGGTAGAGTGCTTTCACTTCACAATCTTCAACGTTGAACACTGCTCACTCTGTTCTCCTCTCCAACTCGTTTGTGTGTGCTAACCATGTGCCCAGCTCCACCCTACACTCAGCGACACCAGGAATCTTTCTCACGCGTATATGTGTGTGGTTTTTTTTTTAAAGAAGCTAAATATTATTTCCATCATTTGAAGTAATATTGTAAGAGTAAGCAACGTTATAAGGACATAAAGCTTTTTCGATGTCTAAAATAAAAGTCAGGGAATGAGTTTCGTGGACATCAATGTCAAAGTTCACTTAGACTACAGATAATGAAAATGGTGGTGGCAAACATTACAATTTATGATAATCTAGGGGAAAAAAATCGCATGAGTCGATTTAAGAAACGCCAACCAGTGATAATAACCAGTATGGTGGCTTTCTCTGGTCTTTACTGTATTCAGGCAGCGAGAAACGATCCAAGCAAGCTACGCTGAAAGAAAAATGAAATATTTTGAGATGGGGTTAGAGCGACGTCATTATCTGTATCTACCCGAGAGTAAATTTTAAATAAAGTAATTACTCCCTTTGTGTAACCCCGCCTCAGGTATTGCCACCCACATTTAACACAAATTTATTTCACACAACTAACATACATCACTTCTGTGATAACATGCGGTTCTCGCCATCCGAGGCATCCATGTGCCTGATTAAATTGGATTCGATGCTATTCCTGTACCGAGAACGAGACACGGTGAAAATTAATGAGTTGGTTAGAAAAATATGTTTATGTCTCTTTTTATCTTGAAAAATAAGAAATACAGTAATTACAGCGCTTACAAGACTATCAGATGGTTGTTTATTTTTAGGCTGAGTGTTGAGTAGGATTATGTGTGGATGGAATGAAATAATGAAACAAGACGACGTTCTAGACAAATTCTAAACAGGGAAATAATGAGATATTGTATAATAAATAAATGATAATTATTGTATTTACACTTCAGCTTTAATGATTTCAAGAAAATGAAGTGACTTGATTGTAAGGAAGTTTGTAGGTGGTACTCGGTAATAAGATCACAAGAATGCAAATACAATAGTTTGTAAGCTTTGATCGATCCCTCCTACCCACCCACAGTTCTCTCTCTCTCTCAGTACGTGTTATGATTTATTGCCAAAAGCTTGATGTAGTCAGAGCAGCTGTCACTCGCATCATCACGGTAGGTATTCGGAGGTCGGAAAAGAAAATACTTTTCATAAATCATGGACGAGTATCCTCAAAATACTCTCCCGGATTTTTTTTTTTTTTTTTTAATTTTGTGATGTTAGTTTTTTCTGTGTTTACCGCCAGCGGAAGAGAGAGATCACGTGGATTGGACGTCACGTGGTAGCGCCGTAAGCCGAGCGGCTGGCCCCGTAACGTATGGCGGCGCGCTTTGATGTATGAAGACCGCAGTCTTATCTAACAAAGGCGCTCTTCTCACAAGCAAACCTTCATTAGGATGGTTCAGGGAAGATTTATGAGCTTGACTTTTCCGTTTCTTTCGGCGATCGAACTTTCTGGGTTCCGCGGAAAACATAAGTATGCCATAATAAAGATAAAATTAAAAAAAAACCTGTGCCATTCGCTTTGTATATCAGTGTATACCTATTTTTGTGTATATGCGGGTGTGTATGTGTGTGTGAGAGAGAGGGAGAGTGTGTTCGCGAGTGCACGTGCATGAGTGGTTGATGAGAAATCATCACATACAGTAAGTATGGCTACGCGAGAGCGTGCTTGCGATTTAATGAGACTGGAAGCAAAAAAAAAAAAAAAACTAAACAAAACAAAACAAAACAAAAATACACAGAAAAAACAAAACAAAAATACACAGAAAAAACAAAACAAAACAAACAAAGCAAACAAACAAAAAAAAACCAAAAAAAAACAAAAACAAAAATAGAAGAAAGAAAACAAAACAAATTAAGTAGGGATAGGGCGTACAAACACTCATGCAACCAGGCTCAGCTCTAGCGTCCGGCGGGAAGGAAAGAAGGGATGTTGAAGAAGCGGAAAAAATGGCGGACGAAAGAAAAAAGTGGAATTTGCTGTCAGCATGGCCGCGAGCGCTTCCTCCCAACAGCAGATTGAAATAAGGGGACCTCGTCGTGGCGCACAAGAATCTTGTCTTTCCCCAGGGGGCCTGGGAAACACAAACCTGCGGTTTGTCCAATATGAAATCAGCAAACAAAAATGCTAAACGGCTGTCAATAAACACCGCGGTGGAATTTCTTCTTGTTTCACGCAGGCAGCTACAGGAGAGTGCGCACACCGAGCCGTACACACTCGCATACACGCTGAACATGTTTTCACATATGAGAAAAAAAAACCCCGAATCTTTCATTTGAATTTTGACATCGTCGTCTCGTCATCATGATCTTTGTTATTGCCATTGCTGCGTTGTTCTCCTTTTTTTTTTTTTTTGTAGCCTAATCTCTCTCTCTCACACACACACACAGACATACACATTGATTATCACACGAAGTGTTATCAGTGTGAACACAGAAAGTGACCCTCCCAGCAGCTTGCTTTAATAGGTCCTTGGTGGACGCGCCTCTCCAGCCAAAATGAGTTCTGAAGCATGGGAACGGGAGTCTGGCGGGAGCAGAGCTGGGTGGAGGACAGAATTTTACACCGTGTCATCAAGTCCATCATGCAAATATTGACCACAATGCACCACATCCCATCCTAGCTATCATTCCTTTTTGTTCCTCTCTGTTGACCTCTCCGCCCAGACCTTCGCATCGACAAACGAATTTTTTTTTCTTCTTTATGTCTCCTCTCCCCTCCCTCTCTTTCTCTGTCCTCTTTCTTTAAAACATGATCCTAGGCCCAGATCCAGGAATGCCAGAAGCATGAAGAATAACAACTTCCATGGAGGAAATTTCTCCCCTCAAACCGGAACATGAGATGCAAAACATTCAGAGGGCTAGCAGAAGCCCACGCCTTCTTCGGTATGGAAAATACCACGTGTTTGTGTTCATAACTAATCTCTTGATGAAAGGAGCTCCAGCTGAGAGAAAGGCCGAAGGGAATGGGGCTCCTGCAGCAGTTTGTGTAAAAGCAATGCTTTTATAACACGTATCCTGAATCGGGCGGAAATTTAATAGGAAAAACAGATGATGGGGTAGAGGGGACGAAAGAGAGAGAGAGTGTGTAAAACAAGGCAAGAGAATAAAAAAGAAAAGAGAAAAAGAAATATGAAGCTGGAGCAAGAAGAATGGAAAGGAGGTGTGTTTACAATGGAACAGTCTGTAACACACACTGTAACACACTTGTAACACACACAGTCGCTAACCCAAGAGCGAACCATCGTCAAGTGTGACTGACTTATCGTCTCAAGATAAAACACCCGCTCGTCGCTTGATTATAAATAATTATACCGAGAAGACACTAATGGACATTAATGTCACCGTGCTTTACATCTACAGCCATAACCTCCAGTTCTTGACATCTGCCATGTAAACATGAAGTATTAAAACTTGTTATCAATGAAAGCGGAGAGTGGAGTGAGTGGGTAGAAACATCTATGAAAGAGAAGATCAAGTATTTAGGAGGAAATCATTTCTTTCCTAACATCTCGTATAGAAACACGAAAAAGCATAACTAAAAGCACGTTTACTTGAAGAAAAGAAGTAAAGAAAAAAAGCTTTACCTTGGGGAGTTTCGAACCGTTAACTTTGATAGACTTCACATTTCTGCCACACAGTCTAGGGATGTGATAATGCTGCCGGGACTGGCTGTTATCACTAAAGGTCAGAGGTGATCATTGAAACACAAAATACTGTACACAATATATGACGAAGTTTGAAAAATTTCTTCTTCAAATAAACAGACAACAAACCAGTTTCACTGATAAATTATTTTATTAAGAAACACTTAGCTTGCGATATTTTGCTGCTTACGATGCTGAGACTTCTAGATTCATCGGTACAGAAGGAATATGTAGCCACCTGTGATGTTTTCCAGGTAAAAAAATCCAGTGTTTTACTTAAGTTTGATTTTCGTGTAAGTAAATGCTCCTGCTCCATTATCGAAAGATTCTGCAGGAAATTTGCTGTCAACTGCGTCGTCTGCTCATTGACCTTCGCTTCAAGTTTGACAACGGAAGTAATTATTGGTTTTGTGGTTTCTGTTGAATTATTGATTCAATGTGTAGGCTGTAAACACGGATGAAGCAAAACCGGACACCGGTCAATAAAACGTATTTCTGCGGAAAACAATGATTTGAACCGTTCGCCCCTGCGTTTATAGCTATTCTGAATTTTACTGTAATTACAAATAAGGTTTTTTCATAAATAACTTCTAGTTTGTACTTGTCCTTTATTTGACAGATGTTGTCCGGGAGGTGGAATAACCTCTTTCAGAATGGTAATGTCATCTAGAAAAATATAATTTGGCAACTGGATTATTTTGAACAGACTGATTTTTGGTGTTGATGGTCAATGTTTATTGCAGAAAACTCCAATCTGGTCCAACAATGGCGCAGGAATATTTTATGACGATAAAAACGGGTAAAGCTACTATATTTTTTAAGACCGGCTATTTTAATTTGATTGAGACTAAATAGTGTGACTACACGAAGAGAAAGTAAAGCACAATGGGCAATGCTGATCTTAGAGCTTACGCCAACTCCATGCATACCTCTCCAGGGTTACCACCACAAAGTTTGTTTCCAAACATTCCCACTCTACAACCAAGCAAACTTACTCTGGTAAACAACTGTTAATGTGCTTGAGGTTTGGCTCGCGATAAGATATTCAGATGTTGCCCAGCCTTTCAACAGCCCAGCTTTTCCACGTCACAAGCAATCGTGAAAAGAAAGAGGGAAAATAATGAGTTACTGGGATTACTAATTTCCGGTGCATTCTGGCCACAAGAACGAGCTGGAGAATGTTCTCGCGAGATTCCTGTATGACGCAGTTGACAATATGGTTCTCAACAGGCGATTTTTCTTTTGTTGGGCGAAGTCTTATGGAGGAGATCGCTATACAGTATGCTAGCTGAAGGACTGGTTACTTCTCACAAACAAAAACAAAAAAGTTTAGGTATTTATCCCTAGCTTGTGGAGTACACCTCCAAGGTATGGTATGAGGTGCTGTTTGAGTCCCTCCTGTCTTTTCTTTCTCTTCCCTCTTCTCTCTTCTCAAACTCCGCTCTTCTCGATGGCGTGAATTGGAAGCAGGTTGGACCTCGCAGGACCGCAGTGAAAATAAAACCTGGGATGTTCGTCGACAAAACCAACTACACTTCTGTCGGCGGATGATAACTTGATAAGCCCTGTGATGCAGGGCGTGGACTGTTTTTCACCACACACACACAGAGGAATGGATATAACATCACTTCGTCCTTTATAAACAATTGCAACATATTCCACTGAGGTAGATGGTTGCATAGTGTCACACTACAAGAGACAAATTCGTGACTTTAGACCAAAGTGACAATGTGTCACAGCAAAGGTCAGTAGAAGTACAGAATGCCTCATTATTTCCACATTTCCTGTCCACATACCACAGTAGTAGTGAGTCAAGGGGACAGCAATGTTACCCGGCTTAGTACGGTTGACAGAACTGCAATTAAAATACTTCTCTGAAACGAAGCACCGACCTGGTAGTTCGATTTGTGATTAGTCTGTGATGTGTGTACAACACAAGTTACAGAGGAAAGCCATCTGGTGGAAAGTTTCTGCTTCAAAACTGCGCTCTTGGGTTTTCCAGTACCCCTTTCCCCCGGCATCTCCACCCCGCTTGGCATCGACTGGAAACATGTTGCGGCTGCTGCCAGAACATTGTGCACAGAGCTAAACGTGGAAAGAACTTGACTGCAAGCACACGGTAGACTGGCATCAATGGATGCTGGGTGGAACCAACATCATCTGAAAATGAAACAGCCTAAAGAAAAACAATGACCAAACACTACTAGACCGCGTTTAATAATACAATGCAAAAGGATACAACTGTTGTTTATTTATTTATTGATTTATTTTTTTGAAAAAGAAGTCTTTCACAAGATTGCTCAATTTGCACCATTGCCTTAAATGCCTGTAGAATTTGACTTGTAAACTACCGCCATTAAATATTTATTCATCGCTTTCAGATTTGTCCATTTTATAACTTTGAACTCGGGTCAAATCCCTAATGTCGTGCGTTTCTTTATCCATGAAAGCAGCGACGGGTCTCGATCGGCTTGGCTAGCCTGCTAATGTTTGCTGAAAACTTTACTTTTATAAAGATTTTTAAAAGTTTTTTTCTGAAAGTTTGTTTCTTTACATTTCTTTTAGGACTTGCATCGACTTTTTTTTCTTGTATTCGAGGCAACAATTTCCGAAATCTCTCGATCAGTAAACTTCCTCACCATCCTGCTGCACCGGTTAGTGGCGCCATTCACCTTACCTCACATCGCATGCGCACAGGGCACGTGCAGTCACATCCCTCCAGCCATCTGAAGACATTTCTTTGAGTGTATGGACTTTGAGATGACAAAAATGAAAACGATACGGATTCGGGCAATGATGGAGAGTGTGCTGACATTCTCAATCACCCTCTGATACGACAAGACAAGACCATCCAGAAAGCAGAAAGTCCGACTCGACCAGGTGTGTGTATGTGGTAGTTGTCACCTGGTCTCCACAGGTATTTGTATGTCCTGCACAATTTAAGTAAGGTGTGAACAATTGCGGCCAACAAGTCACACATAACCAATAATTTATTCCATCATAGGGTCAGCTACAAACAAGACCAGAATATGCTGCATGCTGAATTAGTAAACTCTTTGAACTCCACTGAATGTTACATGCCTGTGGAATGGAAGGTACTGCCGGCAGAAGAGGCAGAAAAAAATGTGCTTGAGGGTATGTGTGTGTATGTGTGTGCAAAATAAAAGTTTAATATTGTACATAGAAACACACATATCTGTCTGCACTTACAGGTAGTATATAATATGCGTATGTGCGTGTGTGTGTGAGCTCGCGTGTAGGAGAGAACACATGTAGCACATATGTGTATATGTGGGTCTGTCTCCTTCTACTCTTAATAGTAAGACATCAACTACTGCAACTACTACTACTTCTACTGTTACTACTACTACTACTACTACTTATCATCATCATCATCATCATCATCATCATCATCATCATCATCATCATCATCGTGCACCATCATCATCATCATCATCATCATCTTCTCGTCAAATGAAAGAAGAAAGTTTATGGACCACAGAAAAGCAGCACGAAGATGTGCAATAAGTGCAGATGAGTCATTAATTTTTCAAGGCACCAGAAAGAAAGTCTAATTGGCATGTTTGTAAAACAGACATTGTCATGCCTGCCGCAACAAAAATCAATGGCGACACCAAAAACATTGAAATCACCTGACTGACATTAGGCGGACAACTACAAGTCCATCTTCCTGCTCGCAGAAATTACATCGACCTGCTTGTTTAGAGTAACCATGGCTTTCGTCCTAATGTGTTTGAAATGTTCAAGGTTTTGAATTTCTCTTCACTTTGTCTTTTTCTTTGTTTTGGTTTTTCTTTTCGTTTTCTAGTGATTTCCTAAATTTACAGCCAAGAGAGACGGATGTGTACATTAAATTCACTGAAAATACATAAGAAGGCTTTTGATTACAGCCCTTGGTGAACAAATATGAATCAATGTTTCTCGCCTTCGGAAAAGTTTTAAATAATCGACATGTACAAACTTTCTGAACAAACGTTTGACCATAATTATCTGTCAAGGTAATAACGGCCTCTAAAGCTGGTGTTCTTTTTGTCACAGCAAAAACGACTGTTGATGACGATGATGGATGATGGATGATTGATGATTGATGATTGATAATTGATGATTGATGATGATAGAATGATTTCTTTGCGTTGGCCTCGCATGGTTATGAGTGAAGTTTGGAATAAATTGTGCTTTATGTGTTTATTTTGTGTGTTTGTGTTGAGGTCCAGGTTCATCCACTTGGCTGTTGCTTTGTGTTGCGTCACGTGCCCCTGGAGCCACAGACACAAACTCTATGGACCTCTAAGCTTTTGAGCTTTCTAGCTTCAAGAACCGACGGTTAGCCACAGATTTTGGCTGAAACCTGTGGGGGAAACGGGGGGAGTAAATATTTAGAGCAGCTAGTGCTGATCCCATCGTCTGAAAGGTCGAGGTTTGTTTACGCTAAACCCTCATTAGCTTGTATTGTCTGCCCCTGTCCTCGCAGAGTTTGCCTTACCGGAGAAGATGATTATCAACCAAAGCCTTCCTGTCCTCGAAGAGAACCGCAACTCACGCACCTTTTTTCAACTCGAAAATGCCTTTGACGGGTCCTGGAGGGCGAACACCATGGGGAGATCAGTGTGTTTTGTTCTGGGAGTAAGCCAAAGCATGTAGGAAGTCTTTTATATTGTTCTGGAATTTACTAAGCCAAGGAAACGATTTACTAGTGAACTGTTTGGCTATAAACGGTCTTAATCATGAAAGACTGGCATGCCATTTATTTATCAGGAAATGAAAGGCCATGAAGCGAGGGAACAAAAGAAAGATGAACTTGGATTAAGCAGGTTCTCAACAGATCTTTATAGTGTATAGGTTGTGGTTTAGCTATCCAGCTATCTAGCTATCCTCGACCCTCAGTTCCTTTCTTCTACTGAGTACTCTTCTTCCGACGGCAAACGGCTCGACAGATCAACGCCGTTCTGTTTCGAATCCCTTGAATTCCATCGATAAATAAAAAATAAATAAAGCACTCACAAAATCAGAGTCGTGTCATCCAAACAGAGTCCTTCGTTCCGATGTTTACTTTCAACAAGCGTATATTCGTAAGGAATAACCTTCCTGCATGTATATAAATTGGGGCTTTACTCCAGAGACTGAAGTTACTAAGAATCAGTAGCATGACCAGAGCGAAAAACACAGACACACGCATGCACATACACGCACGCCCACAAACGTGAGTTGAAGAGAGAGAGAAAGGAGGAAGGAACGGTTTGTCGGAAGGATAAATAGCGATAGCGATCTCTGTCTGTAGAAGTAGGTCTTCACACGCAACGTCGCAACCTAAGCCACCCCGACACGTCTCCTACAACAGCAAGGGTGTTTGTCTGGGTTTATCGCGAGCAGAAGAACATTTGAACCCTGACCTCCCTCAAGCCCTGCAATTAGCGAAATTTCCCCAGAATTTCTTTGTTTATTAGCCGACCAGGTATTTGCCATTTTCTTTGCATTAGACCCTGGATATTTCCTTGGTGTTTATGGCTGTGGGACGATTAGTGGAAATTCTTTTGTTGGCTAGTTTAACAGGCAAATGCACTGCCCTAAAAGTGATTTTGCAGTATTCGGGTGTCCAGAGATGAGACTAGGTTGCAGGTGAGATCTTAAGGTTCTTTGACTTAGCTTCCAAAAATTTCCGTTGGCTAATGTGTATGCAAAATCTCAAAAATGAGTATCAAGTCGTGGCGAAAAGTCACACCAGACTTAGCTAAGTCGACTTAAACCCAATCTCTGCCTAACTCATCCAAACAAATTACCTAGATATAGTAAGGTAGGAAGAAAAAAATATAAAAACAATATTTTTTTAATGAGGAAACAAATATGGACAAACAATTTTAAACATTACCTTTACATGCAACAATTTGGAAGTTGTCAAAAGAGAGACTGAAGACGCAACGTTCTTGTATTTAAAAGGAAAGTGCTTCCACCTGAAGGCGATTTCGCACTGTGGGGGAGGGGGTAAGGGAGGTTAGGAGAGGGGAAGATTATGGAGAGTGGGGGAACCAGTGGTAAAAGACAAGGAGTCTGATGGTACTAAGAACTGTTGTCTTGTGGTGTCTCTCAGTTTGAGATGCATAGTCTCAAGGGCTGTCTGTATAGCAGAAATCTCAGCTGTGAAAATGGAGGTGTGGGTCGGGAGTTTGATGGAAAGGTTTATGTAGTCAGGACAATAGACTCCCAGCCCAGTTGCTAGTGTTTCTGGGTTGTGGGAGCCATCTGTGTATATCTGCGTGTAGTCCTTGTAGATGGTGTCCAGTTTGAGTTTGATCTCTGAGGTGATTAGGTGTTGATGGCCCTCTTTGCTATATTGAGTGAGATCAGTGTCTATTTGCTGAAATTGTGGAAGTGTCCAAGGTGGAGTGGGCATGTCTGTGAGTGGGTAATGCTGTAATGCTTGTTTCTGCACCTTCTGTGTTTTCTAACTGTTTGATGTGATGTTGAATAGTGGGTTGAGGGATGGGACGACCTGTTCTGTGTCTGTGGGGTTGCGAGATAATGATAATTATGATAAAGTGGTTGTGGGGTTTCCTCCAAGTGATCAATTACCCGCAGTTAAATTAGTAATATATCCACAGCGACCATCTTTCAAATTATTTCTTGCACGGTGATTAACATATATCTGTTCAGGGGCTTTGTAAACTTCTTGCACAAGAGTGGTTGTAGGGTTGTGGTTGTTCCCCCTGTAGCTGACTCGACTATAAATAAACTGCTTTCCCGTGACGTCTTTTTTCTTTTCCAAATGACGTCAAACAAGTGACGTCAAACACATACACAGACATTTCGTACACATCATGGACGTAGATAGCCTAAGTAAGGATCTACGTTCGTGATACACCAGTTAGGAGTAAAAAAAAACCCACACAAACTGACATCATGACAGGTGTGTATGTGTACACTTGCTTGCCTTCTTTGTGTATTATTTTGTTGTTTATTCCTTTGTTGTTTATTTTGTTGTATAATTATTTCTTTCTCGACCATTATTTCTTTTTCCTACACAAATTTTCACGGTAATGTGGAGCTGGGTGCCGACTCTATTACTCTGTTCCACCCACTGCACATTTAGGTTCAGCTTTGAATTTCCTTTCGGTAATTTTGCAAGTTTAGAAAGTTTCGTTTTTACCTTTTACGGGTGTTAAAGAATTAGTCGAGTGCAATTTTTCTTTCTCTTTCTTTTTGTTACACATTTCAAATTATTATTATCCCGTTCAAAACGACTAAATATGAGTGAACAGTAATGGCTAGTCAAATTTCAAAGTTTCCACCAAGTGATCAATTACCCGCAGTTAAATTATTAAATATATCCACAGCGAAAATCTTTCAAATTATTTCTTGATTAACATAGCGAAATTATCATCAACTTCATATATCTGTTCAGATTTGGGGCTTTGTAAACTTCTTGCACAAGAGAAAAAGTGTTTTATTACTACCAATAATAATAATAACTGGTGAGGTGGGATGTGGTCGTCCTCTTGTAGGCGTTTTTTGTTGAACGATGATGATGATGATTGATGATGATTGGTGATTGATGATGATTTTAAAGAAAATGTTGTGGTCTGTAACAAAATTACAGACTTTAACAGCTGTAAAGATGAAAGGAAAGGGTTTCTGGTTGGGCAGTTCCTCTCTCCAAGAATTGACATATTAGTGGGGGGGTGAATGGGAGGATGTGTGAATCGTGTCTCCTAGGTGTAATTAAAATGAAAATCTGCTTGACAATAATGTGACAACAGCACATTATCTTGAACTTTATGTGGAAAGTGCAGAAAATGTTTTGTGCAGTGCAGCGTGCGTGGGGTGTTAAATGTTCTTTGAACCAGAGGATTGGGTGTGTGGCAGGGACAACCGTGGTAAAATGGATAATAGTGTGTGTGTGTTGCTCGACAAAGACCCCATATTCGGGAAAATAAACCTCCAGAGTTGTTGCTTAATCTCTAATTATTCTTGGCCATAACGATGTAACATCTGTGAGGAATAAGGTTCCTGGTGTACAGATGACGAAGAGAGGGAGTGATGAAGGATGCTAGGACGGGTTGAGTAAACAACTGAGTGATGGAGAGAAAAGCAGAATACTAACGTAGACTTGAACGATTTAATAAACAGAATGGATGAATGATAATGTCCTCGACAAAGACTCACGAAAATTTTTATTTTCAGATATAAAATCAAGATGATGGGGCGAAGGAAGCTGTACTACATTTTTCTTCTTATCACGTCTGTTTTTGCTATCATCTACATCATCACCGTGCACAGGGTTGAAAACTCTAAACTGAAAGACAGGATGTCCGAAAGTAGAGAATTGTCTTCTCTGGTGGGCACAATCAACAGCGTCCCAGAGATAAATGGAACAGAGACAATAGAAGATAACCAAAAGACCAAAAACATCGAGGACCTGGATCCGGATGAGGAGGATCAGACCTATGACCACTGGCCAAAACTGTATGTTGACATCAGTATACAGTCTGTTAGTGGTATTTGTTGTGTTATACGTGAGTCTTAAATTGAGCTAGCGAAGCACCTTTTTTTGAGACACCTGAATATAGTTATATTCCCTTAAAGTAATAGCCTTTGTTTCATCAAAAAAACTGTACCAAAAGGAAAACCAATGTTTTCAAAGAAATCCATGTGCAGTTTCTTTAGAGACTCCTCAATACAATTATGCATTTGTTGTTGTTGTTGTTGTTGTTGTTCTTGTTGTTGTTGTTGGAATGATTTCAATGCATCCCTGACCCTGTCACCAGGTCAAAGAAATTCTATCCCAAGCCCATACCGCGCAGTACTTTTCGGCCAGACTACACGATCACGTGGGACTACAACACCACGGAGTTCCTGAAACGTGCAGACGTCAAAGGTCAGCCGCCGAAAATCATCACGTGGATGGTCAAGACGCGCTACCTGCCTCCACTTCCGGAGCCTGTGCACATGCGCTTTTGCCCGGAAATGCCGTGCCGCATGACGACCAACAAGCAGTATCAGAAACAGAGCGCGGCCCTCGTCTGGGCAGGACAGATCATGCGTGACCCCGAACCTCCCAAGAGGTCACATCCCGATCAGGTAGACTGATATTAAAGCAGGGACCGTATAAAAGACTAGACTGCTGGCAAACTAATTTTTCCGTTTTAATTTATGAAACAAACCCTCAGCAAATGAGCTTCCGGCTTAATTATCAACACGTGCGGGCTTTCCTGTTTGACGGAGGTACAAAATCTCAAACATTATGGTCTGCTATGTTTTTCTCTTTAAGAAAGGGGGCGTGGAGTCGACAAAGTTTGCAAAATAAATTAAACAAATAAATAAATAAAAATATAGCGAAAGAACAAGTTTGGTGGTAAACTTTGTTACTTTGTTACATTTCTGTGCGAGTTGCTGTTGGTTTACTTTTAAAAAAAAGAGCTCGCCAAGACTTGACTTTCATTATTATTTATTTCTCTTTTTGTATGATGTTTATGCTGGTTAGCGTAATCACTAACACTAAACAAACCTTTTGGACAGGTTTTCGTCATGCACAACCACGAATCACAGGACCCTGGCTGGATTCAGGAACCCAGTTTTCGCAAAATATCCTGGAAGTCGGCCTTCAACTGGACTATGAGCTACAGGTAGGTCAGCGGATAAGAGAGAATAACTTCTCTACCGACAAATCTGAAACTCGGACTGTTGTGTCGAGGTCACACCAGTGGCTGAATGTCATATTCATGAATGTTCTGCCACAAATACCATCCGGACCGGAGGCCTTGCGAATATTTACTCGCTGAAACAGCTCCACAACGTTCATGACAAATCTCAACCTTCTGTACAGAACTAAGCACATCTTTAATTTGCACCGAGAAGTCATGAGACTGGAAACGAGCAAAGAAAGCATTAGGGGCATTAGGCAGGGCCGTACTGTCAACGCCTGAGATCGAGATTTTGGCTTTCGACCGCTTACTCCTCGTATCTCAAATCTTGCTCTCATCTCGAAGCAAAATATCGCTCGCTCGGCTGCTCGTATCTCAAAACACTCGTATGTCGAGGTACCACTGTATTGGAATTTCATTGAAATTAGAAATATAGTTAACTTAAATGTATAAGGATTATTTGTTTACCTCATTGATAAATGCCAGTAAATGCTTCAAAAGACTGGGGAGAGAAGGAAGGAAGGAAGGGAGGGAAGGAAGAAAGCTAGTGAGCAGGGGAACAAGAGTTAAAGAAACTCAGCATCTGTAACTTTTCTCCTCTTGTTGAAGGTTTGATTCTGACATCGTGGATTTGTATGGCTTAGTGGTGAAGCGGAAGACTGTTCCTGAGAAGAACTACACAGACATCCTGGCCAAGAAGAAGCGCTTTGCTTTCTGGCTGGTCAGCCACTGCCCGTCGTACGGCCGGCGCGAGGACTACGTCAAGTTGCTGCAGCATCACATCTCGGTGGACAGCTACGGCGACTGTGGCTCAACCAAGTGTCCGCGCAGCCATGATGACGCCTGCTTCCAGTTGATAGACACGGACTACAAGTTCTTCCTGGCCTTCGAGAACGCTTTGTGCAAGGACTACATCACCGAGAAGCTCTTCCGCTACCTCGGGGCCAACGTCGTGGTCGTGGCGAGGGGCAGCAACGAGTACAGGGTGCGTACCACGTGACGTTGTCGCTGGGTGGGTCGAAGGTCACGGATCGATTGAGGCTTTGAGCTTTGTGTAATCTGTAATTATTTGCGTTCAGATAAGGTAGACTGATTTTTTCTTTTAAAAAATGATCCTAAAACAAGGAATATTTTTCTCATTATAATTCATCTCCGCCCCCAGGCGAGCATAGGGCCGCAACTACACCACGAGGCTCTAGTTGAGTTTGTGTTGCAGTTGCAGTTTCTGTAGCAGGGGTTGTTTTACAGGGTGGGGTTGCTAGCTCCACACCCTACCTTCTTCTCCTTCATCGGGGCTTGGGACCGGCAGGCTACCTGGGGTTTCCAGCAGGTTATATATCTCTGATAAAAGACAATATTGCAGGTAAAAGGAGTACATAAAAGGAATACTTGAGTAAATGTGAAAATAAATACTAATCCTGCTAGAACAAATTTTATGTTTGTGGAATATTCAGCGTATTATAACAGCCCTGTCTGATTTATTTATACAATTTTTAAAGAATGTTATCAAGATTAAGCTTCATTACACTGCGCAGAAATAGTGTAAAGAATTTTATTATAATTACACATCACATATAATTTTTTTAAAAGTATTGTTTGGCTCCAGTACCACGCACCACCTGGGATCTTCGTCAACACGGCGGACTTCAAGACAACCAAAGAACTGGCTGACTACCTGCTTTACCTGGACAGCCACCCGGAGGAGTACATCAAGATACTCAAAAAGAAGGACCAGTACCAATACCTTTACGAAGACTACCCGATTCGTTCAGAAGATGGTGAGGTGGTGTACATGCATTATCATTACGAAGCCGTCAGCATGTGCGAGATGTGTCGAAGGCTCTGGAATCTGAATACGTACCGGAAGTCCATTCTGGACATTGTGGAGTGGTTCGACAAAGAAAACTGTTATCCTCCCACAGATGTGAAATGAGATGACTGTTACAAAGTGAAAAAAAGCAATGGTGGTGACACTTCTTTGCCGGGTGTGGTTAAAACAGAGTTGACAAAAAGTGTTTTAAAGAAACAGTTTGAAATGCATATAAGAGTAAAAGCATTGACACCCTTATGCATCAGAAAACTGTGTGCTCTGGAGTTTTCCATTACAGAGAAACAGTACATAAAGTCTTCATATACAATTAGGCACTGATATCAGAAAATATAAAAAAATTTAGTTAAAACAATTCAGTTAGAGCATCTTATTGTATATTAACTTTTTAATAAACTGGATGTGATATCGTGTTTATTATGAGTGACATACTTTGATGAGTTTAAGCATGACCTAGCAACTTGGATAAAGGTCATGAAAATAGTAACAAATCTTCTTATATTGATAAATAAGACTTCGAGTATTTTTGTATTTGAGTGGATGTGGGAATGCAGCAGAATAAAACCCCAAGCAATTTAAACTGGAATGTAAAACTTGCATGCATGGAAAACTCTGCAATAAAAAAGAAATTTACTTATGAACATTTTCACTTGTTGAAGTTGAAAGTATGAAATTTTGTTTGATTTATTGTTTGTTTTATTTTCTTCAGGATACATCATTGTTTGTGCCTGTTATACGAGAGACAATCCTTGCGCATAAACATCAGTGTGGATGGATGTACTAACGCCAAATTAGAGTTTTTGATGCACAAGGTACATGGGCAAAATCATTACTGAAGTAAATGTCAGTAAATTGTTCTAGGTTATAGCCAATGTTTTTTCATATTTATAGCCACAAAATTTTCATTTGCAGTGCAAATAATTAATTAAAATAAATATGCCTGTGCAATTACCTATCACTATGCCATCTAAGGAACACTACTTTGGAAGTCATTACTCTGGTAAGGCTACCCAAGGCGGACAGGCATGTTCGTGCCATCCTTCCTGAACCATTCTCCACACTTGTGTCCCTGACCTATTTATTCTTTGCACGTGCATGCAGTGCTACCAAAATAATCTTGTAACATTTTTGTATCTCGATATACAGGCCGGTACTTTAACTTTTTCCGACAGAATGATTGTTATGCGTTGGCCTCGCATGGCTGAGGATGAAGTAGGGAATAAATTGTGATTTATGTGTTTATTGTGTGTGTGTGTTAAAAACATGGCCGCAAACAAAAGTCCCGTCATGATCATAAGTGTTTGGCTCACGCACACAGGTCCAGGTTCATCCCCTTGGCTGTTGCCTTGTGGTGCTAGTGCTGATCCCATCGTCTGAAAGGTCGAGGTTTGTTTACGCTAAACCCTCATTAGCTTGTATTGTCTGCCCATGTCCTCGCAGAGTTTGCCTTACCGGAGAAGATGATTATCAACCAAAGCCTTCCTGTCCTCGAAGAGAACCGCAACTCACGCACCTTTTTTCAACTCGAAAATGCCTTTGACGGGTCCTGGAGGGCGAACACCATGGGGAGATCAGTGTTGTTTTGTTCTGCGAGTAAGCCAAAGCATGTAGGAAGTCTTTTATATTGTTCTGGAATTTACTAAGCCAAGGAAACGATTTACTAGTGAACTGTGTGGCTATAAACGGTCTTAATCGTGAAAGGCCGGCATGCCATTTATTTATCAGGAAATGAAAGGCCAGGAAGCGAGGGGACAAAAGAAAGATGAAGGTGGATTGAGCAAGTTCTCAACAGATCTTTATAGTGTATAGGTTGTGATTTAGCTATCCAGCTATCTAGATATCTTTGACCCTCAGTTCTATTGTTCTACTTTCTACTCTTTTTTTCTACCGCAAGCTGCTCGACAGATCAGCGCCGTTCTGTTTCGAATCCGTCGAATTCCATCGATAAATTAAAAATAAAAAAAAATAAATAAAGCAATCTGAGTCTCATGATCCAAACAGTTGGGTTAACGAAGTCCATCGTTCCTATTTTTACTTTGATCAAGCGTTTATTCGTAAGAAATAATCCTCCTGCATGTATATAAGCTGGGGCCTTACTCCAGAGACTGAAGCTACTAAGAATCAGTAGCATGACCAGAGCGAAAATGGAAAAGGGTCTACTCAGGCTGGTATTCTTGCGTCCATATGTGCACGTGCACTAATCCAGGCACACCAAAACTTACTTGTTATGTTGCTAATGTATGGCATCCTAAACACATACACACACGCAAGCACATTCACGCACGCCCACAAACGTGAGTTGAAGAAAGAGAGAAAGGAGGAAGGAAATGTTTGTCGGAAGGATAAATAGCGATAGCGATCTCTGTCTGTAGAAGTAGGTCTTCAAGTAGGTCTTCACACGCAACGTCGCAACCTAAGCCACCCGACAAGTCTCCTACAACAGCAAGAGTGTTTGTCTGGGTTTATCGCGAGCAGAAGAACATTTGAACCCTGAACTCACTCAAGCCCTGCAATTTGCGAAATTTCCCCAGAATTACATTGTTTATTAGCCGACCAGGTATTTGCCATTTTCTTTGCATTAGACCCTGGATATTTCCTTGGTGTTTATGGCTGTGGGACGATTAGTGGAAATTCTTTTGTTGGCTAGTTGGCTTGTTTAACAGGCAAATGCTCTCCCTGTGTGCCTCTTCTGAAACGCATGGCGGGTGGATGAGTTTGTAATCCTCAAATATATTTTTTAGCCCAAACAGCGACACTTAACTTGCTGGACCTTGTCAAACCTTTCTTGGCCGCGTCTCCAGACGCCATGGCGTGCAGCACAGACGCGACCCTCCGCGATCCCTGTCACTCCCGCGAGACTCCATTACCCGCAGACAACAGACCAGGGGCCTGTGAACCTGACCTGACCAACCACCGTGCGATCCTCCTCAACACCCAAAAGTCGCGACCGCTGGTCCTCAAGTCGACCACGAGGCGACCTCTCCAGTCTCCTGCACGGTTCATCTCCGCAGGACTGGCGACAGGATCCCGATGAGCTGGCAATAAACTTGTCAATGCCAGCTCCCAGCCTGCCCCGCAGCGCCTGACCCCAGAAGACTTAAAGGGGCGTAGGTGACGAAAGGGCTCGGTATTGTTTGCACCTGGCGAGACAAATGACGGCTCTACAGAACAGTAGCTGACCTGATAAGCGTATTACAAGAGGAGATTGAAATCTGGCACCACTCGAGACGCACATTGGTGTATTCTGTGAACAGACTGCTGAAATCAGTTAGGAGAAAGAGCCAGAGGAGGAAAGGAGAACAAAGGTTTTTCTTGTCTTCTCAGTTCTGTCTCTGGCAGAATTACAGACCGACGCGTTCTATTTCGGGTATCAAGCCTCCTCCTTCTTGCACTTGGGGTGAAGAAAAATGCGGAATAAATATTACTTTAAAGTGTGCAATACCACTAAATGACCTTTTTAACAGGTCCCACTGTAAGATATTTGACCAATTATTGTGAGTAGGCGTGGCTCCTTGAATGAACCGGCTTTCTTGTCCATCCAATGTGGCGCAAGACTTCCGAGTGTTGCTTCAGTTTTTGCTTTGTTTGTTTGTTTGTTGTTTTTGTTGTTGTTTTTGTTTTTTGTGAGCTTTTGTCCAGCTAAGAAAGGATTTATTAGCAAGGTTTTCTGTTGCATGTTATTACATTTGCTGATATAGATCTTCATCCAGGACCTTGAATTTGCCATGAGCGCTGTTTTCAAGTTTTTAAAAAAGTCGGTGGTGTTAAAAGAGATTGAACTCTACTCGGGAACATCTTTGCAAAGCTTCTGTGCCCATGTACCTATTCTGCCCCAGCAATTTTTCACTGATAAGAATCCATTTAAAATATCTGATGTCAACCGGGAAAAGTAAGCTGAACCACACAGGTGTCGAACTGACTAGCACACACGCCTTGGGCCTCTACGTGGTTCTCTAAACCACGAACCTCTTTGTTCCAACCACTTGGCGATCCACTTGCCCTGCTCCCGACTATCGGCGAATCGCTGCTCAACAATGAACATTGTCTGACATTTAAAATATAAATACCTGCACACGGCCACAGGGGATCAAAGAACTCTTGAAGCTGAATTTTTGGTGAATGAACTCAAAGCGGTTAATGTCAAGCGTAAGGTTTCTGCGTACGAAAATGTCTCTAAAAATGAGAAGAAAGGGAAAATGGTTTGTTGCCCTGAGTGAAAAATGACAAAGGCAAAGGTGATTCATGTACCAAGATCGTTGCTGGTGTAACAAAGAATATTATCGAGATGTAGGATGGTAAGTTGTGGGGAAAGGGGAGGGAAGGGGATAGGAAAGCTAATGTGACAGTTACAAAAGGGCAGAGAGAGGAAGTTTGTGTCAGAGATAAATTTTTCTTTCTTTTGTTCTTCTTAAATAGCTAACTTGATATACAACTGATTGAGCTTTTTTTTTGTAGATTAAAACCCGATAAAGCGTTGCATTCATCGTGTGATTTATTGCTGTCATGTGTTTTTGTAACGTGTCCTGATTAAAACAAATGTCTGTGAGTAGATGGCGCTGTAGTTTCTTCAGACACACCTGCACATTGAACAGACCTTCCATGCACTACTGTACAGAAAAAAAAAAAATCTTTTACGAAGTTGGCGATTTTTTTTTTAAAGTTTGCTTTAAAAGAAAATCTATGAATCAGACCATGATACAGAGCAACGCAGCCACACATGTAAGTTATATAGACATTTGTTCAAATAGACTGATATCCCTTATGTCCTGCTGTCCCAAAAAAAGATGAGATGCATGTAAGCCGTTGTTTGTCCAGTATCCTACCACGTGCAATGTCGTTGTCAGGAGGGGTAGTCACGCACACCTAAGTGGATGGACGATTTATGGCAAAAGGAACTGGATGTGGACAAAAGAGTGACACGAGCGACAATGGCGTTATTGGCACAGGTGAAGACGTGGACCTCATCTCCCTCTCTTTCTGTGATAGCCAAAGTTAAAAAAAAGTCTTACTGCATGCGTGATCACAGTTCACCCCACCCCATCAGCAATAGAATTAAAGCATATCGTTTTTCAATATTGCACTCCATGCAGAAAACTATCAGTTATAGCTGGTAACAAGTTTAAAGATTCCTTAAATTCTGTTTAATTTGTTAATGGCTTAAATGTTAGTAAGAGGCATAACTCTGTATCCGGACCTTGTCAATTCTGTTCATCGTCCATTCTTTTCGTACAGTGCCTACAGTGACCCTGACAATGCATCTACTTCCTACAAAAAAAATTATCTATTAGTGACACTAAAGGATAGTTTGCCGACGAGACTTAGGTATCCTCCAATACGACACGGAGAAACCCGATGCTGTCCCTCCATCCATTGGGCTGCTCACGATGGTCTGTTTGTCGAAAGATTACTGCTCTTCCGCCTAATCTGCGTGTCAAGAGAACTGTACAGACTGTGAAATGATACAAAATTACTGACGAAATGATAGTTGTCGAGTCGGATAGATACGCCGCCTTACCACGAAAGGTTACTGGAAGTTGCTTTCTGGTTTAGCAAAGGAACATAAAGTGGTTTTAAGTTTCTAACATATATACCCGTATCATCTCTTCTACTTCAAATCGAGAGCACATTAAAAGAAAAATATTTTGAAAGTAAAAACAGGAAATAATGCAAAGAAAAAAAACCTCTGCTTGTCTGGTGTGTGTGTTTTTCATTACTCTTTATTAACAATTGTAATAAGATATCTAACTAGTGTGCTTTCTTTTACATCTACATTTCAACCTAAACGTGGAGGAGGGGATAGGGTAATATATTCAACAATAAATCAATACAATAACAAATTCCATGAAACACTAATTAGGAAGGAAGGAGAGAAAATATGGAGTGGATGTGTCCTACACACTCTTAACGTGGAAAATTCAAGTACAAGCGTCTTGTTTCCGAAATTATAAAGCGGAGTCCAGGTCCTGCAGATGTTATTTTACCCCCGGAGCTGTACTTATACAGCGGTGGCAAAGGTGTCAAAGGTGTCAAAGGCAAAATATACATGAAGTAGTGTCCGCGGGGTCTCGACACATTTTGATAACATCGGGAACAAGACATTTTTCCCTTAAGCTTCCCATTTAGCCGTGGTAAAAAAGGCTTACTCTCGCTTCATAGCTAACCCTAGAGTGGGCGAGGGGCAACCACACTCTCAACAAAGATTTTGAGGGGACAAGAATATCTGTTCACCCCTACCTTCCCCAATGCTTAAGATATGATTCAAAGTACAAAAAATATAAAGGAGCCGAGAGAGAAAGAGACAGAGATAAATGACAAATCTTTATTTACATGGGTAGCAAAATAATCAAAAGCTATGCTTTTTATGTCTAGCTTTGATCTCTCGAAAGGAAACAAGAAACACTACTACAAAACAAAGGCATTAATCAAAGAAGACAGGTTTTGTTTTGGCACACTGACTTTGCAAACATTGAATGTGATTATCGTGATTGTAAAGTTTAGCTTAATCTGAGTATTGCAAAAAGTTTTTGGGATTGCGAGAACCGGGTAAAGCATTTTTGAAGGAGTTTTGCTTGTGTTTAGTGTTGCTTTTCCGTTTAATACTGAAAGCAGCATATGTTGTGATCTTACCACCGTATACGAGCATGTGTATACATGGCTGCACTTATGCACCTCATTTATTTATTTATTTTGTAATGTGCGAGTGTGAACGTTGTTTACTGTCAGCATACAGTCAGCATTTCCCCTCCGGAAAAAAAGTGGATCATCTTCCAAAGCCACTACACGTATGCACAACACTATGAAGGAAGAAAGAAAAACGTGGAAGGATTAACAGATAATCAAAGACTCACTCTGAGAAATTAATAAAATTAAATCTTATTGTGCTTAGAAGGTTGAATAAAAGTACTGGTCAGTAGTAACTTGTATGTTTTCAACATATGCTTCTCTTTAATTTCTGACTAAAAAAATCTCACCCACAGACGTTTTCCTCTTAATTATTATTAGGCTCTACATCTGCACAGACGATGTGATCCAGTCCGACAAAATAAGATCACATTTTGGCAGAAAGTTGGTCTAGTTCTACTACCACTCATCGCTCCACCGTGACAAGCCTGCAGAGTCCGGTCCTCAGACTGTTCTTAACAGGGCAAAGTGGCGAAGTATCGAAGTATCCCAAAGTGTTTTAATCTCTGTTGTACTGGCCAATGTACCGGCAATACTTTGTCAGATGAGTTTAACCTTAACTCAGAATGTAGCTTTGAAACTTGGTTCATGACCATTGTCACTTGTACTGTCGATGCTAGTGAGCACTCAGTTGCTGGCTGAGTGATCTCGGGGAGGTAATCACACTATTTGTCATGTATTTTTTTCCCGAGGTAGCCTCCCATTAACAACTCCAAGATTTAAATAAGCAAATAAGCGAAAATGAAAATAAACATGGGAGGTACTTGCTTTGTTTTCACGCCTTGTGTACATGCAAACATAAGTGGTGAAAAGAGTTTGTTGACCCTTTGGTTGTAGGGAGTGAATTGCTTGAGACTTCTCTGTACCTCGGGGGTAGCTTGTGAAAGTAGTACCATCCCCGCTCTCTAGTTCCTTTCTTTTCCCAGCCGTATACCCCGGCACACATTCAATAGCTGGGGAAGTGCACTGCGTTATTCGGGTATTGAACTGGGTAGTCTGTGTGCTCTTAGAGCTGTGGAAACATCTTTGAAAACTCCGGTCTTACAGGTTTGGGCCACTTCTTCCCTCTTCCCTCACCCCGACCACAGGAAACGATGAGCCGAAAGACGACACAACTTTAATAATCCATGCGAAAATAAGAGACAATCAGATGCACACATGAGGTAACATTTAAACGATATATTTTAACATCATCACAATACATCACAATGACAGCATTGAAACATTCACCAACATTCTTACTTTTTATGTTTAGTCAAAATTAATGTGAATTTTTTTTCAAGTGTGATCTGTCTTGGTCAACTCCAGTGCTTCTAAGTACGTGTCTTTTTTTAATCACCTCTCACTCACACACACACACACACAAAATAATAAGATAACAGATGAAAATAGCGTATAACACACGCCTTTTCGTGTACCAGTACTCATTTACTCGCCTGACACACTTAAAGACAAGTGTTGTGGGATTGGGGTGGGGATAATATTTGATAACATTTGGATAAGGTGACCTCCTTTTTTTAAACTTTTTTAGCCACATGGCCAGAGAGCAGTGCGGTGGGTTTCTTTACAGCTAGTCTTTGATTAAATGTTTCCTTTTCATAAGGGGTGGACCAAACACTAATAACGAGGTTTCGTCCCGCGGAAATTTCCTCCTTCCTGGATTGTTAAAGTTTCTGAATTGATTGCACGTCAATCAGCAGACTAACTCAAGACCCCAATGTACACTCAGAGGCCTCAGAACAACTTCCTCCAGACACACTGTCTTTTATGCATATTTATGTCTTTAAAGTTAGCCACGATATTCTGCGAGAGAACCAAAGGCAAAGACTATAGTTAGATGTTTTACAGGAAAACACATCTACTTCGTCTGTGATTTCGCACAAGGAACTGTGAAAAGCGATTATGCTTGAGTAGGCTTACAAAGTACGAGAACATTCGGGTGGTGGTGATAATAACAATAATAATAATAAAGATCACAACGGCCAGCTATGTAAACGTCATGAGACTGCGTCGATACCGAAACGAGATTTGAACGCCTCTCTGTAAAGTTGTGAGAATGGAGATTTTACAACCGCAAACAGCAGGACAGCCTGCGTTCACCTAGTTTAATGAAGCTTGTCAATAGTTTCAGTTCTGGACACTTTCAATATAATATTTCTAAGCTGTAAACATGAAATTGTGTCTTGAACAGTATTCATAATACGCATGAAACCCCCTTCCCACCCCCACCATCTCTCCGTCTCATTTTCTTTTTTTTTCTCTCTCTCTCTCTCAGTCTCCCTCCTTTGTCCTTACCATCACTCGAGACTCATCTTTATGTGTGTTCGTGAGGGCTGCAAGCCACAGAGCCCATGACCAACACAGTGAAGATCCCCGGGTGATGGGTTCAGATCTCGTGCCGCGCACACTCAATATCTCAGTGGACGTTGAGACTGTTTACAGGGCTGGACTCGCAGTGGTATGGTACCTCTAACAACCAGCTGTAGACTAAACCTCTGAATTTATACAATACTTCTGATGTTCATCGCGTATATTTAGTGTAGGGTGTAGTGTAATTGCTACCTGCGCTTCTGTTATAAACATGTGTGATGATGATTTGAGAGATTATTAGTAATGCAGGCTCGATCTTTACTTTCTCTCTTTCTTCTGACGATCGATGATCATAATGCTACTGCTTAATAATATTAATAATAATATTCAGAGCATTCTTTATATATAATCAACGAAGTCTACAAAATCTTGTACTCTAGTTCTCTTTAGTACGAGTACACTTAATTAAACATTTGAAAACTATAACTGTTATATATAACAGTCGGTTGTAATTCTGACAACTTTATGTCAAACTTCTTTTATCGTCGTTGCCCTCAGCCTGTAACGGGCTCACAGTCACATTAAATGCTAAAACAAAGCCATCCGCTAATTTCTATATACTGTACATATATTTATAGAGCGATGGAGTTTTAGGTTGGGACAAGGAGTCACCACTGTAACTCTGAAGCTGAACTACATCTTGGAGAAAGGACAGAACGAAGAAAAAAACTAACGAGGAAAAAAAAAACGTCTCTGTGTGAATAAATCAACAGGAAAATCGTTATTTTTGCGCAAGTCGTTCGGCCAACTCGCCCCATCGCCCTGTAACGTATATTGGAGGCGAGCGATTGGTGAATCCGGATTCGCAATCTGGATTAAGCTGCGCTTTTCCGATTAGCTGAGCTATTTTGGGACCCTCACAGTAGGCCGCAGCACTCATTGTCATTTACGTGTGCTTATGCCATGTAGTGCTTTCACGTTACCGAATAATATTTCTGAAATAATTGACAAATATATTGTTCAAATACAGTCCTGTATAAGAAAATGTTATTTTACACAATTGAAGTGCTCAAACCTATAAAATTGCTACAAATGTAGGATTCCTTGGTAATATTCTTGCGCTTTGCCGTCTGGGTACACTGCTTCCTTCACTCTATCCAAAGCAGGAATGTAAGGTAAAACCAATTCTTTGCTGTACATTAAGCGTACAATCCAGAGCTTAGCTTAAACGTAGTTTTAAAGAGCGTTGGCTTCCAGTTTGCAACCTTTTATCGCGCTGCTTTGGTTGTTCGTTTGGATTTTTCCCTGTCGATTGCCCGGGCCTAAGGGTCGCCATTTTCTTCCTTTCTTGTTCGTCTTTCCTTGTTCATCGACCCAGTAGGTCGGTGTCGATATGTGTCATTCAGCCAAACGAACTTATACTCGCGTTCTGGCCGCCAGAGATGCATGCATTATCTCATATTTATGACTGTATAAAATTATGTAAACGAATACTGATTTTACTGAAAGTGATGTCTTTGTTCTTCTTTCCATCGGTGCTTGTGCGGTGTTGAAAGGGGGCGGGGCCTATTTTTATCCTTGCGTCCATCATTCGGGACGCGCAAGCACACACACATGTATTCCACAAGGAGATTAGGGAAAAAATCAGATATTACTTTGATATTAGACAGTGTCAACGTCGTTTTATACACGTCTGCGTGTTTTCTAAGGCTTCAGAGATAAATTCAATATTCTGTTGTTGTGTTTCATGTTGACATAACAAAAACAACACAGGTTTTCCCTAGCTTCACTTGGCTATTTATATGTTTGGAATCTACTGGGAGAAGGGAGTAAATTATTCACTGCTCTCATTTAGAGAGAAGAAACTTTGGGTTGTTCATCTGCAAATCGACAGTCATTCCTTAGGAAAAATATTGTCAATAGAAACACATTTTGTTGGCTTTATAAAATGTTTAGTATGTATGCATCATATACGTTATATGACATTGTATATTATATGTGTTTTGTTATGTTGAATGTTACGCTTTCATAGTTTTACTATTCAGCAAAGCTGCAGAACATTAATAATACATTGGTTATGCATTATTTCTTTAACAGTTAAAGTACCTGTTCATTTGAAACAAATCACTATAATTTATACTAGATGTGGTTTGGAAATATCTAATATATATCTTTGAGGCAGATGGAATAATAGTGAAAAGTATATTCATTGTGCAATTTAATAACACTGCTGTATTTTTTTTTTCCATTCTGAGTACATTATAAAGTTAATTGTTTAGCATGAGGCTTGTTACATTTTGAAAAAAACTGTGAAAAGGCTGAAGTGGCAAAACTACTAAAAGAACATTATTAGATCATGGCAGTATTTGCATATATGCATACACACATACATAAATTTATTATGTGGTTATTGCAGCTGCCTGTTGAGAAATAAGCACATTCATGCAGCACTCACTTTTATGTCTTTCGTATTTTTACATGACGTCTGCCACAATTTCCTGAGCCATTGTAGTGTTCTGAAGATCGTTCTTTCATCTTTTATTCTTAAGACAGCTAACAATGACTTTCTTTGAGTCGCTCCAAGTGCACAAACGCATTCATGCTCACGCACGTGTATTTGGTGGCAATATAAACGTTAATAGAATTGTAAAAAATGGCAAGAATTTATTTTTATAATAGGAAAGCATAATATGTTAGTGTATGTGCAAATATTATTTGAATCCTTCTCCTATCCCTTTAACCTTAAGAGGGTTGGCTGTCCTGGGTTCAGCTCTTGTCTCGAGCACACTGTTATTTCTCTGTGTGTGGCATCTGTTTACAGGGCTGGCTGCCTTGCCGTGATATAGCCTTAGATGCTGGCTCCACATAAGACAAAACCCCTGACACTTTCAACTTTAAACTGAAGCACGATAATAATAATAAACGCAAGATTTGTATAACATGCAAGGGACAGAAGAACAAACAAGTATCATAGGAATGACAGAATGATAAACAACAATACTGATGATGAATAAAAGTCAAATACAGAAAATACAAATAGGAACTGAAGCACTATAACATTGCTTAGAGAGTAAAGGAATAAAATTTGTCATTTTTCCTTACATGCTTGCAGCCCGTCAGAGTTATTGCATAGAAGGAAACTTTAGTAATCATATCTTGAGAATGAATGCACTAATAAACTGATTAGTAATTTGTTCCTCCATGATAATGTGAACTCTAAAGGAGCTGTTCAGAACATTTAATATTCAAGAACTGGTCTGACAGTTTGTTTAAAAAAAAATAATATAGCAAAAATTCTAACAAAAATGGCTTTACCTTTGACAAGATAAAAACCACTGAACACAGTTAACGACAGTTTAAAAGCAGGGACATCTTGAAAGAGATGGATACAGAAGTATCCTAATCTGGGTGACCTATTTCCACCCTAGGATCATGGAAGGACAAGGGAGATGAATGAGCGTGTTCCCAGTTCAGTGACAACTGGTACTAAAAAAAGAAAGTGGAATGTGGGAAAACAGATAAAAAGTCCTATACATACAAGAGCAGAGAATAGATTGGGATTTTGGACATGATCTGAACAGTTCGAGTGTAGGGTGTTACTAGTATTTCTGATTGTAAAACAAGGAAATAGGATGTTGTCTTATAAGCGTCACCTTTCCACCATAAGTTGTCTGTGTGTGTGAGAGAGAGAGGATGGGGGTATGTTTCAAGTTGCAATGATACAAAAACTTAACAGCAGTCCATCCAATCTTTAACTTGGCAGGGAAATAAGAGTGGACAGTGGCCTTTTCATTATTTTTTAAATTCTTTAAAGCTAGAGGAAATTAGAACGAACACAAAAATAGATACAATGGCTTGCAAATGCACCGCTGGAGTCTCAACATTTCTTCCTCAGCATTAGGACAGGACGGCAGCCCAAAGAAATGAATAGAACTCAGTGCGCGCCCAGCCCGGCTTTTGCTGTTTATCGATTGTGTAGAACACTCTTTCCTCTATTCTTTCCTTCCGCCAAGATTTCTTCCTCCCGTCCTTCCTTCTTCCTCAATCGCAAGCCGGTCTTCCTCTCTCGCCTTTCGTTACTTACTCGAGGTCGTCTCTTCCGCGGCAAGATAAAAGACTTTACCCTACTTTCTGGTTCCCTGGCTTGTTGTCCTACCCGCGATACTCTCTCTCCTTAGTCTGCACTTGTATCATTGGAGAGAAGGATGCGACTGCAATCACCATTCACGTGCGCCTAAGCGTTCGACTGTCTGTTGACTGCGCCACCATCCGATGCAGAGATGAAGTCGGGTGAAGTATTGATTCTTTTTGACGTTTGTTTTTCTTTTCGGGAGCTTCGATCCGAAAAAAAAAGAGAGAAAAAGTTTAAATTTCCTTTCTTTCGTGAAACAGATTTTTTTTTAAAATAACTTTTTAAACGTGTTTCTTGTCGGAGTGTTTTTCGTTTTATTTCGTCGGTTGGAGATGAATGCGCGCTGAGATCCCCTCCCCACACTCTCCCTTCTCTCCTCCTTCCACCCGCGTTCTCCATCTCCCGCGTTCAGTCGGCGTCCGTGAACACAAAGGAAAGCAAGAGTAAATGAAAGGGTTCGAGGAGCCTTTCGAAACACAGCCGTTGTAGTGTTCTGAAGTTTTTTCTTTCTTCTTTTTTTAAAGGCAGTTCTAACAACGAGTCGTTCCAAGTGCACGGACGCATGCCTGCGCGCGCGCACGTACACACACACAATGCACGCGCGCACCTACACACACATGCACGCGCGAACCTACACACATGCACACACGCACCTACACACACATGCACGCGCGCACCTATACACACACGCGCGCGCGCACCTACACACACATGCACGCATTTGGCGGCGATATAAACGCAAATATCTTAGAATAGTTGTTAGTAGTGGGCTACTAATAAATTGCTGCACATGAAGCCAGGTGTATAAATCGTCTTTGTGAATGTCTTGGATAGGGTTGCACGAGTATTTGTACGTTCCTCCCGTACATAAAAGTACCTATAGATATATTTCCTAAAGAAACGCTTTTTTTTTTTTTAAACGTACAGATATGGAGACACGAACGCACGTGCATCCTGCCCCAAAAGCTGTTGGGAGCGTTGCTAGCAGCTTTTAAATTTGATAATCTTAAATTTAAATCCTCAGGGTATTATTACCCGGTAGGTACTTCATCTCCTCATTCCTGTTTTCGCCTGTCTTACAAAACCTTTAGTGTGCTCATGCCTCTGACAACACATAGTTCCTGTCACCACATCTTAACCCTCGCCATTCCCCAGCTTAGCAACCTCAAGTCGCTCTCTTGTCTTTCTCATAGTTTTATCATTTTAACATCCCTTTTGCTTGAGCAATAAAGATGGGTGAGTGTGAGTGTTCAGTTCTCCATGTGAAGGACTTTCTGTTTGTTATAACTTTGTATTATTAAAAAATAGTGTACGTTTGTCCTCATTTGGTGATAGATTTATATATATAATGATAAGAAGGAACTAAATGGGATTGATTTGGAGCAGGAAGCAGTTGATGGTAGTGTTATATTTCTTAGATTTACAGCTGTACCAGAAGAATGAGCCTTCACTGTTCCCACTGCTAACATGGCCATGGTTTGAAACACAGTCTTGCTTTAGTTTACAACATCTTTGTTTCAGATTTTCATCGAATTATGCATGGTATTGAAAGCAGCTTCTTTTGTTTTAGAAAATATCCCATGCAAAAGAAATACCAAATTTCTGTTGTTCTCCCACACATCCCTTCATCCAAAGGAAAAACACACAAAAAGGATTACCAAAAAACTTTTTTCCTTGAATTTTTTTTGCAGCTAATGCAGTACAGATGTTGAGAACAAAAAAATGTGTTGAAGAACGGACACCTAATGAGTATTTGTCTTTTTTCTCTTGTTGCCAGAAGGGGTGGAGGAATTGCAGTTTGGCATCTTTTTGTGTTCAATAATGCTAGTCAGAATCTTGCCAGCATACTGAAGTTTTTCTTTTTATAACTGACTTGTAGTGCAGAGATATGATATACATCAGACCTTGCAATGCATATTTCTGTTTGAAAAGCATCTGTTTGCAAGCAGTATTTTAAATACTAATGCAAAGATTGATCATATTTAATTTAACCATAAACAAGCTACAACATTGTTATTTTAAGAATGCTACAGTGTTCTTCCTGTGCATTTCCTTTGCATGTTTGAACTCTCTTTCAGCACATGGTTTATAAAACAATAAAACTATGAAATTGCTTAATATTAGTAAAAAAGTTCACTGCTTACCGCAGAGATTCCATATAGTAATTTATTTTGTAGTATTTGCACAAAACACACACACATTTCTGCTTATGGGAAACAGACAGAGGTGTATAGTATCAGTTTTCTGCAATTTATTTTTGTTCTTTCCTGTTAGAACAGAGAAAGAGGTTCCTACACAAGGCAGTCCTCAGGATGGAAGGCCTCACAACAGGTTTTCCCTTTGGAATGGGTGGAGAGGACTTTGGCACCATGGATTTCCAGACATCTATGACTGGTGAGGTAGGGGGTGGTGGCCCACCCCTTATGCACCCATCCATGAGTCCTTATAATCCCTTCTGCCACAGTATGTCTCGTGAGACAGTATTTCCACAAAACAATCTTATGGGGCATAGATCAGGAGGGATGGACTTGCCCAGGTTCCCTCTAGTCCCATATGCACAGAACATTCCCATGCCTAACCACAGTTTCAACCAGATGATGTCTCCCAGACATTCATTTCCAACCAGTGGATTGTCCAACATTTCAAGCTTCGGGGACATGTTCCCACCACAGGTCTCTGGTGGCGATGGATGCCCTGGAGGTGGGGGTGGAAGCATGGTGGACAGTATTTCTGATCGCCTGCCTAACTTCAACTCAATCATGATCTCATCGCCAGGACCAACAACTCTTATGCAGCCCTCTACACCAGTCTTCCCCAGTGCAGCAAGCTCATCCAGCATGGTGCATACATCCTCTGCTAGTGCAGCAGAATCCAGCCAAAAGCAGAGCCTCTGTGGCTCCCAAAACAGTGGCACCAGGAGCAGCAGTGCTGAGAACAATGAACAGCTGGCTGCTAGAGGATCTGCTTCACACTCACACCGGTCACCCATCCAGTCTCCAATCCCCTCCCTGCAGAGTTGTTTTCCTGGACAGATGCCCCACTCACAGCCACAACATCAGCAGCAGCAGCAGTCCAGCGTTGTGCAGCAGCTGTCTACCCGCTCAGTTCAGCAGCAGACAGTACCACTACAGAATCACTCCCCAAACAGCCAGTTCTCACCTCGGAGCGATGTCAAGCCATTCCCCATGTCTTCGGAAGTGCAGTCTGTTAACTTTAACACCATGATGCCACGACGACGACAGTCTCCACGCCGGGCAGCGGCCATGGTGGCTCAGGCAACAGCTGCAGCTGCGGCTGCCGCGCTGGCAATAGAGACCAAGCAGATAAAGATCCCATCCATGTCGGACATGCTGTGTCGTGGGGAGAGCCATATTATGGGTGGACCAATGGGAATGAACTTTCCAACACAGATTGACAGAAATATGGCTTCAATGAATTCTGTGCAATACATGCAGGCAGGCATGCCGCAAAATAGCCTCCCTCCCTTCCATACTGTGGATGGGAGCAGAAGAGACTGTGGAACTGGCAATGGGGACATGGGGGTTCCCCAGCAGACCAACAACCATGCTGGTCCTCACATGTCAGGTTACCCAACTCGCCGTGCGATTGTGCCATTTTTTAAGGCTGGGCGCTTCAGTCTTCGAGAACCTGAAGTCTTTGAGTGTCAAATGCCCAGGGTGCCCCAAGTTACAGAAAGCTCACAGACAGGATTAGACACACCTAAAAAGAAGTCAGGCTCAGGGGAGAAACATTTTTTCCCAGTCATCCCTAGCTCTTTCAGTAATATTAATCCCATGGATGGAAAAGGAGGGTTTCCTTTTCCACGAGAGGGTGGAAACAACCGGCTGAACAGACTTGCAGGAGAAGGGGGAATAGACGGAGTCAAAAACCTGACTACTTCCTTCACAGAAGGTGAGGGCTATGCAAAGAGAGGTAATTCTAAAACTGTCGTCTCCCCTAGTTTTGGTGAAGCAGCTGCCAGAGCAGTGATGACCACTTGTGTGGCAGATAGTGCCACTTTCGTCACAGTGGCTATCATGAGTCGGCAGAGCTCCATGTTAAAGCCTAAAGTCACAAACTCAGGAGGAAGCCATGTTCATGGACAGTCTACTACTGATGATGTCAAAGAAAATATCTTGCGTAATTCTACTTTAGCTGGTGGCAATGATAAAACCTTAACTGAAGAAGTGGCCACCCCAAGAATTCAAACACGAAGAGGCAGGCGACCAAATGGCAATGTATCTGTGTCTGTGCCTGTAACATCCCAGAGAGGCCGAAGATTGCGTCAGCGAGTTATAACTGAAAACAACATTTCTGATGATGAAAACTTTGAAAAGATAATGGAAGAAAGAAAAGAAAAGGCTCGTGCAGCAGAGCAAGAAAGACTGGAAGTAAGTGTGACCTTTTTGTACTCATCCACCATTTTTTTTGTTTTTTTGATTGATTTATTTGCTATGGCAGTAGACACATAAAGTCATGTAGCCTGTATCCTACATCAATTCTTCAGCTTTTAATCATTCATACATCATCAATTAAAGTGGCACTACACATAGTCTGTTATTTTTCTTATTATTTTTAGAAACTAGAAGAGAAGATTGCTGTATTGTGAGTCTTTACATGTAATAAAGTTGTTACTTATATAATTTCTTAAATAATACTGTGTTGTTTAGCATTATTATAAGAACAACAAAGCCTTGCAAAGAAAACACATGTAAAGTCTAACAAAACACATACAATTTTAACCTAACCCCTCAATCTATTTCCATCTTTTTCTGTGACACTTGTATTGGTGAATTGCACCTTATATATCTAGTTAGCACTACAAAATGCCAAATAATGTTAGTAGTGTTGCCAACATTATCTGGCTGGTATACCTAGCACTTCAGAATATGTGTTTTTGTGTGGTTTTTTTTATGCAGATCAGTGTGCGCATTGATGATTCCCAATGTGTGACCTATGGCGAGCAGAAGCGATGGCAGTGCAACTTGTGTGACAAGTCCTACACCACCAAGCACAACCTGGTCATGCACATACTCGACCACAATGGTATCAAGCCACACCTGTGTTTGGTGTGTGGCAAGTACTTCAAGCAGCTAAGTCACCTTAACACACACATGCTAACGCATGACAACGTCCGACCCCATGTGTGCACGGTATGTTCTAACTCCTCTTCATACACTGTTGTTTTGCGAAAAGCTTTCCTTTGCATTGTTTGTTTGTTTTTTTTTAATGTAAGCATTTTTGTTGGGAGGAAGGGCTGTAACTGTGCTTTTGAATTTTATTTCCTCTTGACTGGCACAATTTTAAGACTACCAAAAAAGACAATGCTTGCATATTTAAATAATAGTTTTTACTTTACAAAAACTCCATAACCATTGATCTATAATTTAGTATACTGTCTTAAAATGAATTTTAAAATAATGTTTTCCCATAAAATTATTGATTGAAGTCAACATGTTCATTGTAGCAACTTGAAAATATTTTTCCTTGTAGTTTTTAATATTTTATTATTTTGCAAAAAAGGTAGAAATCTTTGAAGAATTTCATAGCACTTTGATCTTAGTTGTTTACCTTTATCCTGGAGACTTACCTTAATAATGGATTTTTTAAAATGACTCTTTTGGGGGCCAGTTGTGTGGCAAAGGTTTCACACAGATCAGCCACCTGAAGCGTCATCAGGCAGTACATCTTGACTCTAAGCCATACTATTGTGATGTTTGTGGTCGTGGCTTCACATATCCCAGTGAGTTGCGTCTTCATAAGGAGCGCCATCTACAGGACACGACAACATCTGGTGAACACTGTTGTCTGGAATGTGGGGAGGTGAGTATAAGGCCTGGATATAGGGATTTTCCCCCAAATGAACAGGTTCTTTTAAGTTACAGTTTTGAAATGTGACCCTGGAGTGTATTGAAAACCAAACTCTTATCATTCCCAACTTAGTTTTAGGCATTTTCAAAACAAGTTATTTTACTACAACTAAAAAACAACTAGTAGTCAAAAGTTTATAAAATAATAGTACAAGGCATAAATTGTAATTGGTATTGAATAATAAGATAATAATTGAATAAGAAAGTTGTCTTTTTTTCTGCCAATTGAATAAATACTTAGTTGGAGAGTTGGAGTTGGAGCTGCTGGCAAAAGAGCTGGCTGTCTTCAAAAAAGTCAGGAACATAGTTGAACAGATCTTCAGCAGTTGCATCCTGCTAGAGAAATACCTACAATTATTGAAGAAAGTTAAGCTTGTGCACTCTCTCTTCTACAAAAAGTGACACAATCAGTGATACAGCTATCATACTAGAAGTGAATGTATCTTATACAGAGTGTTTGCTCAACTGATATATTTACTAAGTAGTTGTTTGTTGTTATATTTTGCTTTTATTCAAAAAGAAAGATATCTGAGGACTCTGGGATTAATTTGTGACAGTGCAGCACAGCATACCTGTTTTCATGTGGCATTAATGACACCTGTTTCTCTACCTGTTATAGGAGTTTCCTAATGCTGCACAGCTGAGTCAGCATCAGCTTCTGCATGAGAATCGTGAGGAGCTGATCTGCACCTTCTGTGGACGCAAGTTCCGCTACCCTAGTCAGCTTAAAGATCATGTTGTCATACACTCTGGCAGTCGGCCTTATATGTGCACAGAGTGTGGAATGGATTTTATGAAGGTAAGTTTTTGTATTTATAGAAGATAATATTTATATTTTTTGCACTTTTTAATCTGATTTTGAAGATGTGACATCTGCATAAATAATTCGCTTGACCGCCAAAAAAAATCTTAGCATAGTTGTAGTAAAATAATTATTCACCTCAAATGTTCGTATTTTTCAAGTAAAGTTTATGATTATTATTATCCAAGTTTTTTGTTGTATATATTATGCACATTGGTTTATAATATAAATGGTGTGATCATTGTTGAGTCCTATTTTGAACAAATTCCAGATTCCTTTTTCCATTACCTTCTGTCATTTTAGCCTCTTTGCAAAAACATTAATAGAGATAAGTACTTCTCATAATTATATCTTGGGTCTGTAGGACTGCATAGCTGTTGCCCTGCAAACTTTGCTGTTAAATACTGCTTTCCATGATTAGACATGCAGTTTTACATCTTTTTCATCCTGTGCATTTTGGCTAATATGTGGTGTAAGAAAATGGTGGACCTCAGCTTGCCTGTCTGAATTTAGGAACATCACCTTCGAGCTCACCAGTTCACACACACTGGCCTCAGACCATTCAGCTGCCCAATTTGTGGACGGGCGTTCAACCAGCGTGCCAACATGCAGCGTCACATGTTGATACATAAAGCTGAGCGCTCGTACAAGTGTGACTGCTGTGACAAGACCTTCACCCAACCTCAGACACTCAAGGCACACATGGTGGTCCATGCCGATCACAAACCCTACAAATGCCAGCTCTGCAGTAAGTGCATGGTGTCTCTACTATGCTTCTAACAGACCAACTTTCTAATTAGTCTTGTAGAATGTGTAGAGCAATAATTGTTGTAAAACAAATTAGTCCTTCCAATGATAACCACACTCATTTCATTTCTAATACTGATTCTGCTAGCATTGTGAAGAATGTTGAGCTTTGATACCATTGTTATACCATTATCATTATAGTGTGTCCATGTAGATGTGTTTCTTGATCCTCAGGCAAGGAATTTGGGCGTCTTCACAACTTACATGGGCATATGCACATGCACAATAACACCAAGCCCTATGTCTGCTTTTGTGGAAGCTCCTTTACACTAAAAGGTGAGCACTCAGAACTGCAAGAGTACCTGGGACTAGCTCTTTGTCCCAGAACCAGAGAAGCTGCAAGGTCTTTTAGCAGCTGCAGATTCCTTAAGCCCAAACTATGGATTCAGTAGCATATAAAGTAGTTTGTGCCTTAAAAAGCAAAATGTTGAATTCTGTTAAAAAGATGATTCTCCTACCAAAGTTTATGAAATTACTTTCTATAGGTTAATTGTGAAAATTTTGATGAAATGTTGTCATTCATTTGCCAAACTACAATTTACTTTAAAAAAGTTTTCTCATGCATTATAAACCACAAAATAAGTTAACACATAAAGATTATATCTGTGATCATACTGTTTCTACATTATATTTGAGATTATGCTGTGTCCAGTATGAAAATTATTTGTTGTTTAGGAAACCTCAATCGCCACAAGAAGGTGAAGCATGGCTTGAATGAGAGTACTGAGAGCATGGAAGAGGATGTTGTAAACTACCTCAGCTCCCGGCGAGCACGGGAAGAACCCTCAGGTGATGAGACAATGGATGGACTTGACAGTTCCTCCCTTGATGTCCCAGACAAATCTTCTAGTCGCAAGCAGAGAAAGTCCACGCCCAGAAAAATTCCACGGAGATCCTCAGGCAGCAACCGCAAACACAAAGAAGGTGGAGACATGGATGAAGCAGATGAAGATGAGTGTGAAGATGAAAATGATGAGTTTGATGATGACGAGGATGAGGAAGGAGGGATGAAAAATGAAGGCTTGCCCTCCCTACATTTTCAAGCCCTTACCGATGAGACAGAAACGCCAGGGTCATTGGAATCAGACCTGAAGCGCACACATAATGAAGAAGAAGAAGATGCTGATAAACATGCAGATGAGGAGGAAGAAGAGGAAGAGGTGGCTGTTAAAAAGAGTCGGAGACTTTCCGAAAGGCAGAGGGGTTTGCATAGGACAGGAGATTTCCTACAAGATTTGTCCGATACAGACAAAGAGGATGCAGGACAAGATGGCACACTTGATGAAGATTGGCTTCCCTCATCAGAAGTGAGGAAAAAAGATGGAAAGGGTGCAAAGCTGGATTCTCTGATTGCTGAAAAATTCAAGAATTCTTGAAATAATTCTTTTGGTTGGATATTGCATTATTTTTTAATTATTCTTTGTCCATCTACGTTCATTGAAACAATGCAGGCCTTTTTAATATTTATTTCCATATTTTGACCATTATATTTTTTGGGGGAGACAGGATGGGTGTTAAGGGTTTTTAAATATTTGTAATGGATTCAGATAATGCTTTGACAAAGCCCTTAACTTCCGTCTTGACCTCAAACCAGGAAAGTGTGATCAAAAATAATTGGGTTTGTTTTTTTTTTTTGTTTTAATGTGGACAAAGACTTAGAAGTGCTGCTTATTTTTTACATGTGACCCAAATGCAAGTAGCTGCAGAAGAGTTTGTGTACACAAAGAAATTACCAGGAAAAGTATCAGACTTGCAGATAACACAAGATTGTAAATTCTACATCTTTTGCTGCATTTTTTTTTCACTGGCTATCTCTATATTCAGCTAAGTGTGTCAAGCTGTATAATGCTGTAAAGATCTCAAGTAAAGACATTTATAATTCTTTGGATAATGTGAGTATGACATTTAATGCCTGCAGAAGACCACTACAATTGGTTGAGGTTATTGTATCATGAGGTGTATTGTGTGCCTGTGTGCGTAGGTGAGTGGATGGCTGGCCGTAGGAGTGGTCTGTGTGTGAATGCATATACCATGAGCTTTGGTCATTCCTTATTATGTTTGTCTTGGGTATTTTATATTCACATTGACTGTTGTTGAGTCAGTGGTCCCTCTGTTCTTTTACATCTTTGATGATAATCAGCTGTTTTGTTAAACAGGCTCCATGTTAGATCCTTGATTTTACCGTAGGCCTTTGGCTGTAGAGTTTTCTTTACCATGCTCTGCGACTCAACCACAGTTATATAATCTTAGCCCTTTGTTTCTGATCACATTTCTTCCACTATTTTTCATGTTTTTTCAGCTGTCTCTCAAAGAGATCTTATTTATGAAGTAAAATTTTATAGAAACCACATTCAGCATTGAGCTCTTACAGCAGAATACTGCACAGTGCAATCTAGTTCAAATCCAGTTAAAGACAGGACCATTTTTATTGTTAAAAATAAAAAGGAAGAAAAAAACATTGATGTAGGACTTTTCTTTTCAAGCGATGATCAAGGCTTCTGGTGGTAAGCTTTGTCAGCTAGTGTGTCCATACAGCCCTATCCTTTGCATCCCCTACTCCCCTGACAACGACCAGTACCGGTTGACCACAGACCAACAGGGTCAATAGAATGAATGGATGCATCAACAGTTTGATTAAACTGTATTTACTTCTCATACATATGTTTATTTCATCTCTGTAAACTAGTTATCTATATTTTCCAGTGGGCATTAATGTTTTCCAATATATGTGTTAGTATTCTTACATCAAACAATCACAAGAAGCTAATGCATGTAAATTATTTTCCTGCAATTATCCAGCTAAATAAGATTACTTTAGTTGCTAGTTATGGGTTACTGTTATCTGGCAGTACAACACTATCTGTGCAATACGACCAATATGACAGCTCATTGAAATGTTCAGGTTGTAGGCCATGGCTTAAAAACAATAAACTATCAAAATGTATATGTGGAAAATATTGATGGTTGTGCACTCAGAAAACGGCAGGGATGAACAGTTATAAATATTGATTGGAAAAAAATCACTTGGCCCAATCTACAGTATATATTTTTTCAATAATTTAATCCACTTCATTATTCTTGGTTTGCATTTTGTAGCCTGTACACTTGCACATTATAATTTGCTGTAGGTGTTATTTATGCAATTACAAATTTGAGGGCTGAGAGCAAATTGTATGTATTGAAAGATATTCGTCAAAGCCTTTTGGTGTGAGTTAGTTTTTTGGTTTCTTTTTTGTAATTAACATGTTTTTTTGCTAGGGTGAAGACTAAACAGGATGCAGTGTCTTATTCATGCTGTTTACCATGTGTGGTTTTCTGCTAATTTTATCACCGCTCTCGCTTTTGAAATAACAGCTAGCTTGGTAAATGATGTTGATAGGTTGAATAGCAGCATGTCTGGACATGTTTGATTTATGATCTGTTAATTGTTATCAAAGTAGGCAGCAGTTTGATTGTCAATAGCTTTGTTAAGTCCTGGTACTTAGAAATGTTTACCAGTAATTTTTGCTTTTGTTTTTTTTTTTTTAGAGATGGTATGGAAAAAGCCTTATGTAAAATGCTGATTTCACAGTAACCAATTCCAGGTTGATATAGCATGAATCACTAGGTTTTTTGCAACATGTTGGTGATGGCTATAGGTCACATATTTTCATCTGATCACCACAAAGTGTGTTTTAATAAGAGTGACCTAACCCTAACCCTTCATTAATCAGTCTTGTGGCAAGAATACTCAAACAGTAGTTAAAAAAACAAAACAGGAGTCAGTATTCAGCAAGGTTATCTTCTTTACACAATCATTTGTTGAAGACCACACTATCAGGGCTGATGTTAGGCTGTGTTGCGCCCTAGGCAAAAGACAAATGTTGTGCCTCCTATTCCAAGAAAAGTGTATGAGTTATAACATTTATTTTAAAATTTATTTAGATGTCCTAGAAATTGGTGCTTAAAACCTCGCTTTACATTTTGCTGTGCAAAAAGTTTTAAGTTTCTTCAGATTTAGTGCATTTGTCAAGTCTTGCTTAATAGGTATTGTGGCCAGCTCGATCAGTCTGTCTTTCAACATTATTGATCTCATCTAATTTTTAATTAATTTTGATTTTGAGAAACTCCGTTCTACTCTGGCAGCAGAAATTGAAATTGGAAGGGTCAATAAAATTTTAAGAGACACTACAACATTCAGCACAATATCAAATAGTTTAGGTTGGATAATGTGAATATTAAGACTTCTTTAGGGGTTCATTTTAGGCCTGGGAAGCAGAGTTCCTATGCATCAGTGACTGTGCTGTGTGTGTGTGTGCATTAGTGCCTTTTCCAAGACCTTGCAAGAAAGTAGAATGTCCTTTGTTGGCTTTTCAGAAATGCTTTGGATATCATAAAGAAATCCAAATAAGGTGCCGTGCTCCTACATCTATTTAAATCTGTCTTCAGTGGATGCAGTGGTTGTGTCTATCACAGCATAAAAAAAAACTGACTTTGAAACTTCAGCATTATCTTCTATTGTGTTGTTGAAACTTCAGCATGATCTTCTGTCTTAGGCTGCCTCATAGTAAACTGTAATTAGCAAGGGCTTGAGCTTCAGCATGTTTCTTTTCATGATGCTCCCCAAAGCATTCTTAGAAATATTTATGAGAGCATCATAAATTTTACCTAGCTGGTGTCTCAGGTTTCAAAGCATCTATTCTATTTTCCCATCTGGTTTCACTTAGTGGTTTTCTAAACATGATTTTTCAGTACTTTCCAACATCTTGACCCAGAGAAATAATTATAAATTTGTTGAATTAATCCAAAGAAATTGATAGCTTCTAGACAATTCTTAGCTGCATCATTTACTGCAAGATTTAAAGAATGTGCACAGCATTGGACAAAAAAAAACGTGGATTTATTATCTGAAAAACCGCTGTCTTTGCCTTTCATGTTGCTTTCATTGTCATAGCATTGACCTCACAGGTTATCTATTCAAGCCCATTTCTTGAAGTTGTTTGAGAAGAACTTCTATCATAAACGCACTTCATTTTCAGACAATGGTACAAATTCTAGGAAATGCTTTTATTGCAATGTGAAACCTAGAACTTTCAGAAGCAGTGATTAACAAATGAATAATCACTGTCATTTTCTCTTTGTGACTAACATCTGGTGTGCAGTTCAAGATGACAGAATAATACTTAGCTTGACTAGCAGCTGTTGAAATTTTCTGCTTTATTGCATTTGCTAGCGGCTATATTCATTCTGTGTATCTTTTCCAAGATAGTGTATCATTGTCATTAATTCTTCACAAATGTTCATTCATCACACAATCAAAAGTACTAGTTATTCTACAAACTTCAAGGAATTGCCATTTCTTGCACTATGAAGGTTGCCATTTGCACCACGTAATGCAGGGTTCTGCATTGCATTAGGATAAAAGAGAAAGGTGGGGCTGGCATGTGGTCCCAATCATCCTAGGGGTGTGCCCCGACCAGCCCCATCCCCATCTCTGCCTCTTATTAACAAGAACTTTTAGGCCTGAGATCAACGTAATGTACTGGACCCATCAGTAATTGTACAGTTTATGCTAGCTGCTGCCTTGTCTGATAGTCATTGTCACAAATATGATCCCAAGTCACCTCTGAACTCCTGAATGTTTTACTACCTTTCAAGGCAGAAACAATATAGGCAGCTCTGTATACTTTAACAGTTTCTGTACACATTTCCACATTATGCAAAAACAGTATCATCTAATCATGATGATTAATCATAACAAAGTTGTGTCCAATGTGCATCTTACAAGATGGCAGGATCATACTGCTTTCTTTGATATCCTTTTATGAAAGATAACCCAAACTAAACACAAAATTAAAATTTAAGTTACGATCAAGTTGACAGCTGTTGCTACAAGAAAACAATGAATTTTTAATTTTCGAAAAAACACATGGTTTGACTTAAATATGTGCTTACAATTTCACTGAAGGCTGCAGCAAGCATGATTTCTTTAAACAGATGCTAAGACAGCATTGCAGTCATTGCACCAACATTCATGCTGTCATGATGAACCTCTTTCCACAACCCAAGTGAGAACTGTTTTCACCTGGGCTTGTATCTTGTGTACAGAACTTTTCACTCAAATTTGGGAATTCGTATCTTTGTATGTTAATGAATTCATGAAATCATTGAAAATAACTTTCCTTTCAGATTAGCCTTACAATATCTTGCATGTTAAAAGTTTTTGGCAAAAAGGAGTTGCAAAGGTTTGAAAGTTCCATAATTATTCCCTTACTGTTCTAACCCAAAAGCATTTTTTTAATGAGTGGGTTTTGTTGTAATTTCATGTTTGACTTGAATTAGCCTTTTTATTACAGTACTACTGCAGCATTTGTTTGAATGAACTTGTGGACACCAAATGTACATCTTACAGAATCCTGTGAACCTTGTAAGCATCTTATCAGTGTTAGAAATAGTTTTAACATATTGAGATGAGATGTTGGGGGAACCTTATTGGATTGGTTCTTCTGTCTGAATTATAAAGAAGCATACTCATGAAATTCGAATTCTTAATTAGACTTGAAAAAAAGAGCTAGTTTGCTTAACTGGGATTTTTTTACTTTTGTGTGACTGTTGTACTAAATAGCTTTTACATTCCATATTTATAGGACTCTCATTTTATTGCCATTTTCATTCTTGCACTTTTGCTGCTTTTTCCCCCCATGAAACTTCAGTGTTGGACCTCACGACTTTATTCTAGTTGTACATTCTTTATGTGTTTAAAAAAATTACCTTTCCTATACCCCGCTTTGTTTTTGTGTTCTCTGA
This sequence comes from Pomacea maculata, assembly GCA_004794325.1. Taxonomy (NCBI): domain Eukaryota; kingdom Metazoa; phylum Mollusca; class Gastropoda; order Architaenioglossa; family Ampullariidae; genus Pomacea; species Pomacea maculata. The sequence goes on along the minus strand of SRHC01003342.1, from coordinate 387,487 downwards.
TGGTCTGCATGTGTGTGCACAGGAATATCTAGCTAAGCAACACTTCTTGTTGTAGGGAAGGAGATATTGAAATGCATGGAAAGGGAGTATGTGGCAGCCTGTTTCATGCCCTTGAGATGGGGCTCTACACGTTGATTACGTGATGATTTTGAAATTATATGTAGTGCTATCTAAGCCTTCAGGACCTTAAAATTACCAGACAATAATATTGAGGGGGAAGACATTTTTGAGAGAGGATGTTTACTGGTTCACACTCTAACAAGTCAAATAATTAGAGTTGAATGTAAATGAATACTCAAAATAGTGATTTTCCCTTATGCATTTTTTAATTTCTGATTTTGTGTCCATATCTGCATAGGAATCTATGACAATCTTTTATACTTAAAAAATCAAACACTGAATAATGGCTTACAATGCTTCATATAGTTCAATTACTCCTGCAGTTTTAATAGTTATTACATAAGATCTTAATTTGTGAAAACTCAATTAAGATATTGGGGGAAAAAAACAACCTTGGATGACTGGGACAAGTTCTTGTTGGTAGGTATGGGCAAAAGATTTTCCGATGGTGCAAATAATTAAGGACTGCTTTACTGAGCACCTATTGGGCGTACTAGTTTTATTGAAAAGGAGTGAAGATTTTCCACACATGGATTTCAAGACATTTTGAACTTCAGAGATTATTCTTGGCTGCAACCTTGTGAGTTTCCCACAAAGTTTTATTGAGGGGGGCACATACTGGCAAAAATACAGTAGCTGGCGCACATTTGAGCACACAGTGCAACACTTTAAAAATTCTTTGTGGTGGCAATCAGTACTCACCATTTAGAACTGGAACTGACTGGCATTTTTTTATTTTAAAAAAAAGTATTCTCTCCAAAATGATTGATTTTTTACGCTAAGAAAATATTTTGATTGCATATATTGATAAGAACATTTACTAATAAAAATAATTTTATCACTCAAAAGCTTTTGCTGGCTTCAGTTGTAGGCAGCTTTCATTGGATTAAGAAACAAACTTAGGAGGAATAAAACAAAAGGCTGGTTGTTTTTCTTATGTAAGCCAGTTTTGAATTAATATAACCCCACCTTCCCTTAAAAATATTTCCGCCCCCTCCAAGTTATGAAAAATGCTTATTATAAATTCAACAACAAAAGCTGTGTAGATTGTTTTCTGGTTCTTGAAAATTTGTGCCACCTTATGCCAACCTTCACCTTACCAGGTTGAGGGGACTAGCTCTCCATTTTTTTTTTTCCTAGCAGCGCCCTTCGGTATTTGTTGTGTTTGGTGTCTGCTGAATGCTGGTGATCTGTACTTTTAGTTGTTCACCTGCCACTCTTCTAGGCTGTTTTCCAGAGTCTGACACTATATCTGCATCATCTTGGTTCCAGGTTTTCGTTTTCTGGATTAATTTTCCACTTCCCTGCAGTTGTTCCAACACTTCCTGCTTTACAGCCCCTTTTCTTAATAACACCCTACTTCTCCCTTCACTTTAGATTGTGTATCTACATAACGACTATGTAGCCCAGGTAAGTAGGATCAGGAACATTTCAAGGATAAGATTCAACCTATGCATTGATGTGACAGACACAATGAGACTGGCACAAAGTTTAATTAGTCAGCTAATTTACGATCCTTCATTTAGACTAACGATGAAGAAAGATGATCAATAAAAAAAAAGGTATCGGTATGTAATTAACCTTCGGTTTCTTGTAATTATTTTGGACTATATATCAGACATATACATATCAGAAAAAGCAGTGAAAATGCATTCATTTTGATGGGCCCCTTTTGTTCGTCAAAAGAGCCTCCTTGCAATCCTTTTTTAAATCCCCCAAACCTCCGAACATCATTTTTTTCATTTGAAAGGCATGAATAACATTTGACTGATGATCTTTTAATGCCTATCACATTTTCTAAATATTTTTAGCTCCTTTGCTGATTAGATACCACACTACTAGTGTAGAATAATGACAATTATAAATATCACACTGATTAGAATCAATGAAGCATGGCTGTGAAACCCTCTGCAACATTTGTTCTGAGCTACAGAATGTTTATGTTAACTGGCAAGGGAATGATGACGAGCACAACAGAACACGTTTTAGGGATAAGGGAAACATTTTATACAGTCAAAAAAAAAATACTAATTTAAAAAGTTTATCTCTTGAATTCATAACCTAAGTGTGTTTTTTATCGCATACCAACAAACATGGATTTTGTCAAGCAGATGTAGAAAGCCAGTTCTTTTGAACATTTTCCACAGGTGCTTCTACTCCTCCATTTCACATCCTCAGATGGAAAGATAAGCACGAGCAATAAAATGGATAGAACATCAGGAAGTATCCCAGAAGCAACATGGGAGTGGTCCACATAATGACAAAATACATTGGTTGTTAAAAAAACATGCACACAGTAAAAATTCTCAAAAGGCAGCACAGTAACAAGGAGGTATATGAAATCCACTCACTTCCTGCTGCAGGTTCACTTTGAACAAAAAAATAAAATCACGCATGCACACACGTTGCAAAAGGCATCAGCAAGAGTGGAGCAGCACTGGCTTCAAAATGGTGATTAACATAAAAGCTGCTGGGGCCAACTCCAATGTGAGCTGGGACTTGCAGTGACACTCAGGTCAAAACAAAATGTGTTTCAATGCTACACCATGACACCGATAGCCAGATGTGTTGCTAATGCCCACTCCTTTGTGATCCAGATTGCTGAACAGGACTGTGAGATACTGTCACTTCTGCCACCTAAGGGACAAGAGAAAGGAACAAATTTGATGCTACTCGGCAAAATGACCTCTAGAATGATAACGAGTTTTAAAAATAGTTGGTAAACTATGTTCCACTTTTGACTGATATACATATGCTTCATGAATCCCGTGAAGTCAAATGTGCCTACTTATATTATTTGCGACAAGAATGATTATGAGGGTCTTAGAGAAATTAATACATGTTAGGAAACACTACACTAAAACTTAAAACCAACCTGCCATCAGATGGATGCTTCAAGAGCTTTTCACCTTCTGTGCAGAGGACATCATCTTTCGGAACACCCCATAGATCAGATGGAAATTCTACAAGTGTTACAAACAAAAGACAAACAATATAGAGTGGAGAATATGAATAAGTTAAGGCATGGCTGCCTGTTCATGACACTTTCTTTGTTAATCATCATTTAGTATTTTGCTTTAAAAAAATGCTAGGATTGAACAGGGAGAGTGGTTATCAAGTAATCGGTTTCCTGCTTAGTGAGCTAGCTACTTATTTAAAAAGGAGAGGGGTCATCCAAGTTATAATAATTACAGTTTCCCACTGACTTGGCTACTCATATACATTTATTTATTTGCTGCTCTTACGGTTGGAGAATTAAAAAAAAAAGTCTACTTCAAAATGGCAGGTGACAGACACAAGCTATTAAAAAAATTCCTCAAGAAAATGTCAGGACCAGAATGAAAAAGATCACAAAAAACACATCCTCGCCCTCAAGTCATACAAGATCTTAACCAAAAGAATTTGAAATTATAGTGAACGAACCCAGTCTTCACCACTCATCTCATATACTCACCCCACCATACACGTTTAAAATAAATATGATTTCATATGGAAATAAGAAATCAAACGGGGATTTATAAGAGCGCCAGTGAAAGTAAACAGGTCACTTATAGGAGCTGAAATAGAAGTCAGATGATAACCAAGCAGTCAAAAGATCAGGAGAAGTAAATAACGGACATAATAGTACAAATAAATGAAAATAAACATGTCAAATCTCTCTTACAGTTGCTAACAGGTAGATGACTGTCAGGTAGACAGCTATGACCACTGCCAAGAAAAGGTCGAAGACAGCTGGTTTCACACTGCAAGAACAAGTAACATAGAAATACAGTTTGTCAGAAAACAGATCATGTAAGAAAACACATCAGTTTATTTACCTATACACTTACAGTACACATAGATGTAATTTTTCTTACATAAAGTATGCTGGTTAACCTGGTTTCCCACACAATAACAATAATTCTCAGTCCACAATAATATTTAAAAAAGAGCAGCAAGACATGGACATGTATGTCTACACATTCTGTCCAAAGGCGCAAACACAGGAGATGAACACTTACTTGAAGGCATTCATACTGTACACAGCTCCTGTGTAGAAAACAAACTCGGGATCTCTGCAAAGAAACAAAAAAACATAAGCCCAAACACACGCATATATAGTTACAGAATATTCCAGATTGCCAGGTAAAAATATCTCTCTTTCTTTGCTGCAACTGCTTCATGCTAACAGAACTACACTGGATTTCTAGCAAAAACTGGCACAATTTAGCTTCAGCCCTCACCGTTTGTCAGCCCTGAAGGTGCTGCGCCGCACGTCCTTCAGAAATCGGTTCAAGCTGTCTTCCAGCATGTTGAGAATGGAGCTTTCTGGTGGCAGCAGTGGTGCAGCTCTGGGCTGTTCCGTTAAGAAATCAAGCCAAGATATCTGCCCCTCTTCTTGCAGACCCTGAGTCAGTCATTGATTAGCCACAAAAATCTATTACTCTTTGCTTTATATTTGTAAGTTCAGAAAAAAAGTTCTAGGCTGAATACACTTACTAGCTTGTGGGAAAAAAACCTGTTATAGGTGCTTGTTAAACGTCTACCACACATTAAATTGTTCACATTAAAAAGACCTTAAGTACTACAAGGGTTTTTTCGTTATCTGAATACATTCAAAAAAAAAAAAAAAACCCACTCAAATGTTTGTCAAAACTTAAGCATAAAATAGCCTCTATGCCCAACAACAAATGTTGTTCTTCATGGTATTTTACAAAATAACAAAATCTAACACATCTCAAATCTAGTTTTTGACTAAATTATAATTATTTCAGTTGTATTACTTGTGGTAAGCACTTTTTTTTGACAAGCTGGAAGGGACCTACCAGCGCCTCTGTGAAGAGAGAGAAATTACCCAGATTGGTGAGGTTGTACATATGCCTAGCAAGCGCATCAGCTACCACATAGATGTTGCGTGATAGAGTTTTCTGATTAACTCGGTCTCTGAAGAAAGAAAACAATAAGATTTTAATAGAAAACAATGAAATCACAAAATCTAAGGGAAATAAAAATTTCCCTTTTTCTTTTCCAAATGACCTGACTTTTCAGGGCTAAGACAAAAAAATTGGCCCCAAGAGGAATAAACCCCTGAAATTTGATAACCTTACTGTCTAGCCAAAGAAGTAAAAGATATTTCACAAAGTATTAAGATACAATTATTCCCCACAGGGAATGCTCATTCAACAACTGTTCACTTTGACGTGACTGAAATTTCAATGTTTTACCTAGTATCCAAGATGGTTGATCTGTTTAGCGACTTTGGTGAATCTAAGTGGGATGCAGTAAAGGCCAACAAGCGCTTAATGCTGAAGCGTTCATGTTCCCATGCCAGCAGCTCATCTGCAAGGTTGATCTTTTTGTGGACCATCGAGAACTCCACAGGTGGATCACGGGCAGCTGCTGCCTGTTCCACATTCTGTTAACAAATGTCTGGGAGTTCTTTCTCTTGTCATGCAAAACACTGAATATATGGATGACAAAAATTAAACATACAGACATACAAAGGTGGAAACCTTTATGCCTAATGACTGTAGGTGACGCATGAACACTTTAAAGACCTAAATTATGTAGCAGCATAACAAGAACTCAAAAGCTATTCACAAGATTTAAAACTGTTCATTACTTCAAATTACCAAAAATAAAAGCCCTTTAAAACCAAATAATTTAAAATTTTTCATGTCCTTTTTTACTACCTGTTGTTACACAAAAAAACATCTTCAAAAGAAATAACCCTTAATGGAGATGATGTCCTTTAAATGACATTTTAGTTTTGTTATTGGAACTTTTAACAAAGACAATAAGGTGTTATTGAATATCATGAAATCAATGAAGGTGATTAATATGAAAACTTACTTTAAGGAAAAGACCTCCCTCACTGTCCTCTTTTGGTGGTTTTGACACATGCAGATGGAAAGAATCACCTGACCCCAGTGAATCAAGGCAAAGGACAAAGGCAACATCTGCCAAGAGGTTGGAGTCTGTTGGAAAAACAAGTTTGGCCTCTCAATACTATGGCAACCATCTCTACTTTTTAAGTAACTCAACTGGAAAGGACAGTCCTCAGTTTTCTTTGAATAAGACAATGACAGCGAATTCTGGACGTTATGATTTCAAACACCTTGTGGAAAGTAGCCTGTATGTTCTACATGGCTATGCTTGAATAATATGTTCACCTGTTGACTCTAGATTGTCCTCAATCCATCGCTTGGTACCTTGATAGTTAAACTTGCCTCCACCAGACAGAAGAAAAACAAGGTTGTATCCAAAGAAGTCAAGGACAAAGTTGGCTACCTGGCTATCAAATAATTGCTTGCATGTACAATGCACCTGCACAAGGGGCACCACACCACCACCCTGGGAACCTGCACACTATATTATCTAGCAGCTGACAAGTGAACTATGAATGCTTATCATTTCCTGATTACACATAAATATTTCCTTTAGTTTCTCATCAATATCAGCTTCCTATTATCTAAGGCTAAGTTGCAACAGTGAAGGCAAATTGGGTAGACCTTAGCAATTAAGCAATGACAAATATTTAACAGGCAACCTGACAAAAATGAAAATGAGAGATTTTTTTTTTAAATGTAGTTATGCATCGAGTCCACTATATAACTTAAAGTAACTGCAGTAAACTAATTTTACAACTAAACATAGTTTTATGATGTGTAGAACAGTGTCTCAAAAGGATACTTGGCATGAGTGCGCGAGTTAGTGTAAAGCTTGGAGAAAAGGCGGGCTAGTTCCAACAATGCTACTACACCACTTCCATTTGAGTCTGCCCCATATGCAAGGCCCTGAAATGATGTAAAAATGTATGCTTATTTAAACAAATTTTTTAGAACGCTAAACTTCATCCTCTCAATATCCAATTTTTAATATTCAAATATATATATATATCCATTCAAACATCACGCATATCACACCATTCTAACACTATATGCAAAACTGACTGTATATAAACTGTTTCCGAAGGCTTTTACTTTAGATGTAACCAATGCAAGATTTCATCAAAAAGAGCCCATCTATTATATGCAGCATGTCTTTCACAAAAAATACTGTCATCATATCACATTTTATACTATTTTGATGGCAAAGATGCAGATAGATCTGCAGATCAGAAGAATGTTCTCAGTATAAAAAAAGAACAACAACAACAAAAAAAACTCTTTTAACTTTGTCTGGTTAACAGTCATTAACTGTCAATGCTGTAGAAGTATAAAAATTGAAATAAAAGTTGAAAAGTAAAACTAAGCTTCTAACATACTGGAGCAATGCCAGTTGCATCATAGTAAGCAGAAATGACAATGGTTGGAAGCTGTTCCTCAATGCCGTGTCCTGAAAGTCGACCCTGCAGGTTTGTGACAGAAAAGTCTGGCAGCGCTTTTGACTGAGCACCATTGACCACTATCTGGAAGCCATTGGCTGTGGCAGAGCTCAACAATGCTGCAATCACAAGATAATCATATACTGTATTACAGTGCCGTATGACGTTATTTGCTAAAAACAGGTTTCCTAGGGATCAGGGTTGGTGACAATTAAGGACGTTATAAGAACCTTTCATGCAGTGTTAAGGACATTAGTGATCTTCTTCCTTCTTGTTTCCTATTCGCCCCCAGTGGAGCATAGGGCTGCAACCACACCCCGCCATCGGACATTAGTGATAAACACCAATTTTTCCTCACGTATGGTCTGAAAAATGTATTATATAACAACGAATCTCTGATCTTGTCTATGTTCTGTACTGCTAAAATAGTCAGTTAATTTTGATATCTATCTACTATATACCTGCAAAATATATATTGTTTAGTCTCTTTAGCATACAGATAACATTAAACATGAACAGAAACATGAACCAAACATTTTTAATTGAGGTAAGTACATGGAATGCAGAGACTTAGAGGATCAGAAGATAAAGAAAGTGTGCTCCAAATGCTAAACCAAAGGCTGGAATTTTATTTTAAAAGATTATCTGTATGAGCCATTGTGCGGCTACTGAGCTCTAGAAAATAAAAATTAATTAATTAATCTTCAGAAATGTCTGCGCAAAGAAGAGGAACTGCAAGCATGCACAACCCATTCTCCACTGTGGCTTCAGTGGTGTTCAAATCTGCTTCAAAGCCTCTCACTGGCTATGGCTGTTTTCCCAGAGATAACTCTGTACTCTATGTTCCTCTGAGACCTGTAAGTCATTCCAACAGGCGTTCAACCCATTTGGGGCTGCTATTGTGCACTCACGTCTAGCACTGCTCCACTGTGCTATCATGTGAAAATTCCAAGAATCTTTTTGTTAATGAATTTGAATGTATCATGTTAAGCAGTTGCTTATTATTTGATTTTTCCCTACAGAACAGATCCATCATTTGGTCCACCCACTATTAGCAACCTTCTGAAATTATAGATCTTTTGCCTTTGTCCACCAGCTAATGCTAACCTTCCCAAGCAGTGCTGGCCTGGTCTCCAGCTGACCCATGCACAAGTTCTTCATACAACCTCTGCAGCTCTTCTGTCTCATGAGCAAAATAGACAGGCAGATTTACGTCTTCCTGCATTAGGTCACGCTCTAAGCTTTGTAGGTGCTGAAACCATACAGATACACGTGTGATTATATTTACATAATGTCTAAATACATTTAAAAACAAAGTCTACAATTATTTTACTTTTTTTATAATTGTTTATACATTTGTCAGTCAAATGTCCTGCATTCTAAGATGTTTTAAAGTGTCAAAAATAATAATTTAGTTTCTTTTGTGCTTATGAACTAGCATTACCTCCTCCTCCTCTGCTGTTAAATCCAGGAAGGTTTTCGGCAAAAGCACCAACAATGCCCCTGCATTCTGGGCCATAAGGTCTCGGAACTTTGGCACTGTAACGTCTCTCAGCCTTGCCACCACACAACGGCGGGTCAGCATTTTTGAGTCAATTGGCCTAGCCTCCACATTCACCAGCGAGCTCTTGCATCCTACCAAAAGAGGTGGATGTCAATTTTATTTCTAATGAACATCATCTTTTTTGTAATACTGTGTGATAAATGTGAAAGTTTCAAAATAAAACCAATGAACTTATGTGTAAAGGTTGTCTTAGAATTAACTTATTAAATGTAGTTTTCTGTTAATGTGTTTATGACAGGGATAAAATAAACCATATACTGTCAATTTTTATTCAAAAAAACAAAACAAAACAAACTATATCTGAACTTAGAAGCATGAGCATGATCTCCTTCAACTTACTGAATATGGTCAAAGCTGACATGGAGTCATAGAGCAGTGTGAGAAAGGATGCATACAGTAAAACCAATTTGCAAAGCTATTGTTCTTATGATTATCGCAATATATATATATTTCTTTTACAATTTTTGATGCTATTTATGATACTATTCCAGTCCAAAGAAATGTACTTCTGCTGGCATGCAGTACTACTAGGTGGTTGCAGTCACAATGTCTGATATAAGCAATTATTTTGAATTAAACAGCTTATTACTATTCACTCGAATTTTATACACAGGTTATTAAGGCACATGGCTTTTGAAAATTCTGCTTCAGAGAAAATAAAAACTTACCATAAGATGATCCTTGTAGGTCAAACTGTTGCATCCTATAAACGTTGAATTCTTGCGCTGCGTAGACAGGACTTACGGGTGAAATCAGAATGAAAATTGGAACAAAAAACAAAAAAGATAACGGAAAACTACTGCGGAACATTTCTACTATTTCTCCAGCTTCGGTGAACCACATTTTTGGACGATAGATGATTCCAAAGTCAAGTGCTGATATCCTTTCTGAACTAATCCTCTTTTCGTCTGTCCGAGCACGCGATGGTCCTCGCATCCGGTTTTCGGAACGAGGCAAGGGAGGATTCTGTATTTTCTTTGTCTTATTCTTTCCCCAACCTCTCCACACGCTGGAAAGATGAGTGGACTTCCCAGTCTTAAAACGTGCAAACGGTATCAAATATATGTATACCCCACACATAGTCAAAGATGTAGACATTCGATGACAATAAATATTTCCGATGCACAACAGACCCAACGGTTGCTCCTGGTTACAAGTCTGTACTCATGTTTCGCGTTCATTTGTAGTGTATATAGTTTGATCTCACTCCCTACCTCGTCTTCTGCTTTTAGATGCATTTGTGAGACAGGATTAAAAAGGGTGGCGCTGTATGGGGTACCCATTGCGTGCGGGAGGTCACTGATGATTGACATCGATTCGTTGCGGCTGCAATACTATACAGAATACATGTATATGCACCGTACAGATCCTCTTCATCTGACCACGGACGTGTATAATTCAAGTGTGTTCAGTGATATTATCCCCATATCACTTCTTTGATGAACGACACGGTGATCTCTGACTTCAGCATAAGCTCTCCCTCGATCAGTCATTTGTCCTTTGACTGGAACCATCACGATCACCACAGGAACAGCGGCAATAGGTTTAAGCTGGACAGTGTCTAGTGCAGCCATAGCATTAGTTTTACTATAGAGTAAAATCTTTACAAGTCCCTAGTAGTACCGATCTTGCTTTACGGATGTGAAACGTGGACTCTGCTTGCCGATACGGAGAGGAGAATCTAGGCAATCGAAAACAGTTGTGCATGAGGAGGCTGCTACAGATCTTGTACAGAGAACATAAAGCCAACGACTGCACGGTTGCTACAATCGTAGGACTACAGGAACCTCTATTTGCAACAGTCAAGCGACGTAAGCTGGTCTGGTTTGGCCATGTTACCTGGCACACCTTGTCGAGGACAGTTTATAAGGTACCTTTGAGCATGGTGGACGCCGTGGTAAAGAATTACTGCTTCCAACCCTGTTCTCCCTAGCTGCTTTCATCCCTTTCTTGATGACAGTTCACTTCCTTGTATTTCCTTGTATTTGGAAACTGCTTCGGGTTTGCTTTTTAATTCGTTTCTCTCTTCAAAGCCTACGTCTAGTCACAGAGATATTGGATGTCGTTTGTGACCCAGGGCTCCTTCCTTATACCTGCTAGCATTTCTTGGGCTGCTGACAGTCACGTCTCTTTGATGTTTCCAGCAAGTGTCTAGATCACTGTCTATCAAGTTCAGTGCAGCAAATTTACCTCCCAGCATTTTGTTTTCACTTTTGTTAGGTGGAGCCACTTTAATATATATACCTGTTTTATAATTAACATTAACAGCTGTAACCCCACAGGAAATAATGTGTGACAGAGATTAGGTTAGGCCCACAAGTTACCATGAAGCTCAGCAGTGGTGGCGGCCATAGGAAGGTTAGAAGTTTAAACATTTTGTGACAATCTTATCCTTGTGCTTGCTATTGTAAGTTTTTTTCAATATGGCTCTATTCGTATTTGCTGCAAAGCTTCCACATTTGTTTGTTTGTATTTCACCCTGTGCCAGCAACTATGGCTGTATCACAGCGAATTCTGCATTTATGTGGAGACATAAGTATATAATGCACAAGAACACTGAACACAGAATTTCTCTTTCTTTCACATACACAAGATCTAACTAAAAGAAATATGCCACATTAAAGATAGGTATTTACATAAGTAAACACACAAACGAGAGCAATATTAAGTGAAAACTGAAACAATTCAGGCTTAATTTTAAAAATATAACAAAATGTATTCATTATGAACATTACTATTTATTTTTACAGAAGAATATAAGAAAAATTAATATTTTTAGGACAAATCACAAGAAGTATAATCTTACATTTGACATGCACATGCAAAGTATGGGTTCTGAATGACATGCATTAAAAAATAAATAAACATGTAAAAATATCCATTGGACAAGGAGTTTGTTAATATGGAATAACTCATCCAAAGTGAAAACTAAAAAAAAACAAAAAAAAAAAAAACACACAATGCCCAAATATTATAGCTCTGGATTGAAAAAATTGTTTACTATATTATAGTGTTGTGCAATCATTTTAGCTTTGAGCAAAATTACCTTTAAGACCCCAACAAAATTGAGGTTGTGCTATAAAATGGGCAAAATGACCTTATTTTGCAAGTGAGGTGGGGGGAACCATTTTATCGCCATTATCAAACCTGTCTTGTCTTCCCGTGAACCTAATGCATATAAAATTCTTAAAGGAAGTTTTACAAATCTTATTTGCAGGATCAATGCACAGTATGTCTAGAGAAAATAAAACTGGTCAGAATAAAAGGCATATTATGACTGCTGCCTTGAAATGAGCTTATGAGCTAGATTATGGCTGGTATTAGCAAAGCAAGCTATTCACAACACTGGAAAGTTAAAATCAATACAAAAATAGTCCACTTTAGAAATACACTGACATAACTCAGTAATGTAAATATTTTCTTATTTGACCGAAGTTGTGAATTAAAGAATATAATTCAAATTTCAACAGTTAAAAAACATTTTGCACACATTATACTTTTATATGTGTGTATCTCAAAGCAATGAAATAAAGCAACTATCTGGTGCATATTTGTTTTCAACACTTTCAAATGACCTACATAGTGTGGGTTTCCAATTTATCTTCTGCTATGGTTGTATTTGTAGGCTAAGGAGAAATTAATTTATAGCATAATTCTAGTACTGACCACACTATTCTAGCAATAAAACTATCGAAAGACAATACCTGTTATTTCAGCAGTAATACTTAGCTTACCCACAGGCTTAGACCCTTATGAGTTACTGTGTGACTATGTCCTGTATGACTTTTAACTGTATGACTAGGTCCTTAAAAATTTACCCACAGGCCTAGCCCACAGGAGTTGTCAATAGCCCTAGGCCTTTAGTTTATCCACAGACTTAGGCTGCTTACTCTATGTGAAGAATATATATTGTAAAGTAGACTTAATGGTCTACAATGTCTGATAATACATGACATGCAAAAGAACTCAAGAACAATATGGTCTTTACCTTGATAAAATTCATCATTATACTGACAAATGTTGTTATTACATATCAATTCAAACAGGCACCATAATAGGCCTAACATCCTTAGAACAACAAAGTACAGATCCAGTTGTTTAAATGGGTACTCAATCAACTCCATAGAGGGTTGGGGAAGGTAAGGCAGTGAGAGACAGGAGATGGACATCACCCTCACATAAAGCTGCCCCAGAGAAAAGTTGTAGTCTCTAACATTTCTCTCCTGAAATGATCTTTTAAAAAAGAATTAGTGGATGGCCTTTACTTGACATTTTATAAGGGTACCAAGACAAAGAATTTAAAACACCATAAGCACCAGCTGAGCTTGATACAAGGTATACCGAAGAAGTCAACATAAATTGAGCAAAAGAACTTGCAACAAGAAATCTGGCAAATTGGATCAATGCTGCAAAGACAACAGCAACATATCCTGCAGTGGATTTGTAAATTATAACATTTTTTTCAGCCTTTACAAAACAAAATTATATGCAGACTGTGAAAAATTCTCTAAGACATTGTAGATCAATAAAATGACTAAAAATGTTTTAGGTAATAAAACTTCTCTTCCGTTTGGCCTAATAAAAACAGTATTATTTATTTAGCTTGCATACACATCTGTGAGTGCATAGTTCTAAGTAATTTAAAGCAGAGCAAATAGAGCTCCGTGTTATCACATTAAGACAATTTGCAAACAAAGTATAACTGGATTTATAACAACACATGATTATCTTTGCACAAAATTACTTGAAATGTTAATAAATTGGCACTATTAGTACTGAGTAGAAATTAGTGTTTTGCATAAGAAAATGATTGCGGCCTTATGCTCCACTTGGGGTGATCAGGAAAAAGAATATGAAAATGATGAGGTAAAGAGAATGATTGTTGAAGTGTCTGTACCAACTGCTTCAGTACAGTTGCACATCTATCCTTTCCTCTTGTCCACGAATCCATTGACTATTAGCCTGAAGGATGCATATTTAGAGCTTTGACTGTAGAAATGTTGGCAACACTTGAGCAGTCAATGGGCTGTATGTCTGTGCTGAGGAATTACGGTAGTATAGAGAGTCAGTGACTTTTGTTAAATCATAACCTTCTTGCACAAGGTTGAATTTTTGTTGTTTGAAGGTGCTTGTCAGCACTGCCTGGCTTAAAACACGCAAGAACAGAGGGCGAGCATAGCTTGCCAGGTCATCTTCACATAGCTGATACAGCTGCTTCAGCTGTGCCTCTGTTATTTTATTACCTTCTTTAAGAGTGATTGCAGCCATTCCTGCACGCCCATCATGACCTGAAAAATGTTCAAAAGTCAACTGACCTATTAGCTTGAAAGTAGTGAAAATCACTGCTACAGAAAAAAAACGTGTCAAAGAAGGAATATCTGACAAACGAAGAAGATAGTTCTTTTCTTTTTGTAACTGCAGTTGTCTATTGGATTAAATAATAAAACTTACAACTGTTATCAGATCATACCTGGTACTTGAACACCATACACATTAGCATCACTGATGAAAGGAAGTAAAGAAAGGACATTTGCCACCTCAGTTGTTGATACATTTTCCCCTTTCCACCTGCAAATTTAGATATTAATGCTAAATACTTAGTTTTCATTTGTTTACTCAACAAATGTGCTCAAATTATTTGATACATTATTTTATGCCTCACCTTATGGATCTCGTAATATCTCTGTGCACCATATTATGCATATCTAAACACATATCACACAAATACATGAAATTTTTTTAATCCATAAAATACACGGGGTTGCGCAAACCCCCAGTAAAAACTGTTGGGGGTTTTGAGATACCCAGTTAAAATTATTTGCGGATTATTATAGATGAGTCATAAAAAAGTACATCGTATATTCTAATAGTATTGTGATCTTCATCACTGTCAAGAAACTGCTTTAATCATGTGACATTCTTTAATAAAAACTGTCACATTTGATAGAAAATGATCAGCTTTAATTTGTTTTATTACATAATAATATAAACAATTATATATAACACAACGATATAAGCGATTAGGCCTCTGACTTAAAATTCTTTTACATTTTCCTATCTTTTTGCAAATTACCTTTATGTTAGCTGGACCTTTCCTACACAACTTATGCATATTTGTACAGGACAACAAACCCTTAAATGGAAACAATATTTTGTGTGTTTTACGATTTATTGAATTCATTTCATTACAGTTGTGTCAAAAGCAAATAAGTTATTCCTTTTTACTTATCCATATTATGTCTTACCTGAATGTGTCCCCGATTCTGTCATGAAAATACAAGAAGTAATCCTTGTCCAAGGAAAACACATCCCCATAGTTAAAATACAAATCACCATCAACAAAAGCATTTCTAACAAGCTTCTTTTCATTGGCTTCTTCAGATGCCTTGTAGACATGTACAGTTTCCTTAGTTTGGCGTATCAAGTCTGGAACTTTGCTCAAAAACAGACCCGGTTCACCTGCCATCATCAAAGATTTGGGGATGGGGGCAGTGGAGAAGACATTAAATTTTTAAAGCAGTTTCAACACATTAATTACTTGACAACTGTTAGTTCTATTAACATGCTGAACACAGATTGCAAATATAGTTGTGATGTGGCTACTCCAAAGGTCCACATTAATTTAGCAGCTGTCAAAACTACACAGTAAATCACCTAGGTCAAGTGACTTTAATTTACCAGGTGTTCACTTTTATGGCAAAAATGGTTCTTTAAAAAAGTGAACAGTCAAAGTGAGATAAAGGAAATTGTTACATACTTAAAAATGCCTGCTGACTCGCCAAGCCTAAACATTTATATCTAGTAAATGAATTATCGCAAACCAGAATGCATTATTTTTTTCTGCTCCCTTTACATACTATAAACTTCTAAGTCATATCTTTGATTCAACAGCCAAAAACAAAATTGCTAACAAAGTGACCCCTAAAATCTGTTCATGGAATACAATACCATCAAAATAAAAATAAATACTGTTGGTGTTAACTCTCTGAAGATTCCATTTTTAAAATAAGCATGCCACAGCAGATGCTGCTTGACAATGCTAAGATTACTGTGCATCTTTGAAGAAAGAAAGACAAATATATGCACCTGTGCATGAAGTACAATTACATGTAACGCAGAAATAAATCATACTTTATCTTTCTGTCAAAAGTCTCTCTCTGGAGCAGAACTGATATTACCTTCAGTTTGTAAGATACTGACCCCAGGAATGTGTATGTTCTCTTGAAATCATACCCAGGTAAGCGGAAAAAATACAACAATGGTGTATCCTTATGAAGAACAGCTTTAAAAAAAAATCAGTTGCAAATAAAAATCAGTAAAAAAGAAACATTCTCTCCACGAAAAAGGCAGATTTCAAGTACTCACCTATTTTGACTTTGATGCAACGCCCATTTTTGTCTCTGAGTGGCTGAGCTGTGGTGTAATCAAACTTGACCAATGCTTTAACATCTGGATCAATTTTGCTCTGAAAAAAAAAATATCATAAATGCAGGAAGTGCTACGTATACCTAAAAGGATCAGCTGCACTCATGAGTGAAACAAGCACTGTTATATATTTTATCACACCAAATACAGCATATTATGTCTTCTTTAATTCACCAGACAACCCGACCATAGAAGAAGGGATCTGGAGGAAGGCTCTGCCAACCACCCTGACTGACACACCATGTAACTAGATAGAACTAGGCTCTAACTTGCTGAGCAGTCAAAATTGGGCTGACAAGGTGCAACATGGCAGAATGAGCAGATAGTTTACAGAGGTAGAACGCCCTGAATGTGGAGTCCAAGGGCAACCCCACAGAGGTCATGATTATCTGCCAAAGTGACATTCAGCTGAAAAGATAGGCTCACCGTAATTGCCAGAATCTCATGCACCCACACTCTGAACCTGCAGGAAGTAATTCCTTGAAGTCAGTTCTAATTAGAGTGAGACGTTGCAGTTTGCATATGTGTAGCCTCAAAAATCAAAATAAAGAGACTGGTGAACCCACATGGAATCTTTTTTTAAAAATAGTAGTCTGAGGGAAGCACTGGGCTTAAGGGGTAAAGCACTCTAGCTATCAGGACTGCTTGGGTCAAGAATTCATTTAGTTAAATAACAGTTGTAGCCCTTAAACTCCTATGGTGGGGTCGCCTGGTAAAGTTAAAGAAGAAACACTGTTGTTGTCTTTGGCTGCTTAGGTAAAGAGAGCTGTTCATTTTGATTGAAGACCTGCATAGCTTGTGAGTCCACAGCTCCCGATCAGATTAATATCAACTATACATCATTACTCACAATATGGCATTTCAAGACTAGTGTATGTAATTCAAGGTTTTTTAAGTTATATTATTTTAAGTCATACTACAGTTTTGAAGAAAATGAGGCAGAAATGCAGGCACATTTTGTAAAACATCCAAATGTTAAGAAAATGTTGTCAACTGACCAATAGTGGAGACAGCCGTCCAATGGCCCCAGGTCTATTGGCAATGTTGATGAGCATTGTCATACCTTCTGTTGCACCAAAGAATTCACAGATTAAAGGAATTTTGAATCGCTCCTGCACTGCCTTGAAAATATCCTTGCGAAGACCATTCCCCATCGCTGCCCTAATATTGTGTACACCATCTAGTTCATGCTGAACAAGAAACACAAACAGTACTTTAACCTGGTTTGCTAGTAGTTGTAAAATTTCTGTAAACTTTGGTGTAATCCTGCAAATGGGTTTAAATTAGTTAAAAAGTAAAATCAAAACAATCTACTCAACTGCTGTTGAATATAGCTCTAGAGTATAATGTTAACTAATTCCTTATTATATGACTTCAAAAACATGTTAATGATTGTATAATTAAACATAAAAAAATGTAATTCAACATTCTAATCAATGGAGCAAATGTAAGAAATGAGAATGCGATAAACTAAAACACACAAGGTATATCAGTCTTATATATCAGATTAAGAAGATAATCAAATACTAACTGGTGGCTGTGCTAATACGTATCTGAAGATCTCTCCAATGTACTGAATAACGGTAGCACCATATTTCCGGCAGTCAGACCAGAAATTTCTAGCAGAGAACTTTCCGACCAAAATCATAGTAGCCCCTGTGGAGAAAATCTGGCTTTCACTGTTTTATAATTAAACATACATATACAGATCGTAATCAAAATAGCCACATACTAATCAGAGGATGATAACCTAAAAACCAAATGTTTCTTTGCAGCTGTAAGTCTGTAGGTATAACTTTTCTTTCTTGATTTCTGATAATTATGTTGCATAATCAAATGAGCATGTACAGACAGGAGCACATGCATATACAAGGACCTGTTTTCACACTGACAGAAGCTTAAGCAATTTTTTCCTTATCTTTTGCCCTATCAATATCTGAAACTCAGTGGCCAGAAACAAAATATTTAACAAGGATAAAGAATAACAAGCACAAAAATACATAATGACACAAATGTTCATGTTAAGTCATATTCACATTCACATCTTTCTTAATCCTTCATGTGCACATAGTTAACATACAACCGTACCTCTCTCTATAACACCAAACAGACCGATACCACCACCGGAACTATGGTACAAAGGAAGGCATGTGTACACAACATCTTCTGCTGAAAGTTTGACTGCTTGCAATACAAGAGATATTCCAGTTCCCTTGCCTTGACTGATAAATGCTGGCTTTGGAAGACCTGTAAAAACAAGAATAATTACAAACGATAAATTGGTTCCAAATTTCCTATGATCACAACAATTCTTTCTACATAAATATCTTGGTCGCTGATCATCACTGTTAAACTTTCTAACATTTAATGTTCTCTGAAATCTGTTTGCTGTTACTTTAGGCTTTCTCCTCATCCTCTTGACTCAAAAATGCAAATATTAAGGTTTTATCCAGGATGAATAAAGGCATGTTCAGGTGACTGTAAGCATGTTTTTTAGAGTGTATGGGTGCCATTTTTCATTTGATATGTCTATGACATTTTTGAAGGAAATCAAGAAGTTTAAAAAATGCAGGATAGGACTTCCAAAAATTAAACAAAAAATCTTTTGATTTACTTTAGAATCATTTATTCTCTTTATTTCAAATTTCTGAAAATCTATCTAGAAGATTATTAAAAAAACCATTGTTAAAACTGCATGCCCTTCTCATGATGGTACAGAACTGAGAAACAAAAAAAAAATTTTGTTTTATTTTGATACAGGTATTAAAAATTAATCCATTCATTTTCCTTTTATTTTCAAGTCCCCTATTGTAAGATTTATAATTAAGCAATATAATTTCTGTACAGATAATGATATATAGGAGAAAGACGATTTACATAATTACAGCAACACTAGTACCAAACATTCCTGATGAATGCAAAAACATTAGTTACCAAAAAAGTGTCAATTAAGGAGAAGACCTGATAAAGGTATGATATCTTACATTTTTGTCCTTAAAAACTGTTTCTCATCATTTTAAAGTATTAATGTCCAAATTTTGTTTTCCATACTTGAAACAGAGAAGTTTTATCATGCTCCATAAAAAGAACTATGGAAGAAAGTATAAAGACTAGCTTTTTTCCACAAAATCAAACACATATAAACATATTAAAGGTGTCTCTCTGACTGAAAGCTCAGTTTAGTTGTCAACAAATTTTGCTAATCTTGGAATTTTAGTAAAATATGGTGTGGAATTTCAAGTGCTAAGGATAATCACATAAACAAAAACTCTTGCTATTGTGCATTCTCCTTTATTACTTTCCTGAATAGTCTATACACAATTGGCAATACTTAAAAGTAACAAATTCTTTAAAAATGTATTTGTAACTTAAGTTTCTGGTTATAAAAATATCTTGCAAAGGACACAGTAAGCTTAGTTTCATTCATCTTTGATAAATCTTCCGCACAAAAATGATAAACAGTATTTCTTGAGAAAAATTAATTAAGAAAGTGTGTATGTTCATTTTTTTTAATACTTCTATATTTTAAAATATACCTGTTGTTCCTGATGTATAGATGTAGCAAAGAATTGACTCCATGGTCATGTCTTTTCGCACACTTCGATCAATCCTCACAGGTAAGGACTGTGCCATTAGAGAGTCCAAGCCATTCATTCCCAGTGGCACATCACTATCTGTACATCCCTGGATGTAAATGGGAAGTCCCTCCAGGTCATCTAAAATATCACTGACAGCATGAAGCAAATCAAGCCCTAAGAAACAGAAAAGTGTGCAAGTATCAGTCCATACACTGACTGTCAAACAGAGTCATGGGGCTTCAGTTAAAATGCTCACTAGCTCAATGTTATTATGTTACTAAATGTAAAGAGTCTTACAAACCCAATCAACCTAGACACAAGAATAGAAAAGAGTTATTGACTCTGAAAAGCAAAAGACAAGAAACAAACAAAAGATATTAAAAAAAAAAAAAACTCATATATTACAAAACTCTTTACCATGTCCCACAATGATAGCTTTGGGATCACATGCCAGAATGGAATGTGACAATGGCTTCGTGCGTAAGTTGAAGTTGATAAATGCCACGGAGATCCCCAGTTTCTGCAACCCTGTTTAATGAGAAAATATTTATAAACATTCTCTTTTTATAATACACATTGACTGCATTAAATGTACTTACTGCATTTAAATGGCTTTCTCTGTGCAGTCATATTTATGTGTGGATTATAGCAAAGTGCATACTATTGCTGCAGATTGGATAATTTATCAATCCTAAATGCTAAATACTAAATATGCTAAATGAGGGAACACTTAGCAATGGTTTTCATTCCTGATGAATGGTTGTCTTCATAAAGTATACAAACATACAAGCATATAAATTTGCTGCCAAAAATGTGTAACCTCCATAGCTCTTTTCTGTGGGAGTTAACTAGTATAGGTTACCAGCTGTTTTATTTTACTTATTTTATACTACTAGTGAAGTTAAATTTCATTTTTGTGCATTCAAGTAGGATAACTGTACATGTTTAAAAAAACAAAAAGACAACCCAGATCTGTGGGAAAAAAGAAAACCAGATATAGACTATTAACAGTATCCCTTAGTTACAGCCAGGTGGGCAAGGGCTAAAGCCTTGTAACCCAAACAGCAAGGATTATAGGTTATGGGGTCTAACTTTGCCTCTGGAACATCATCTGGACCAGCTTGCTTGGAAAAAGCCTCCTTTTCTGACAGTATAAAACACCAACTGACCTACCTTCCAACTGACCTACCTTTCAAGTAGTTTTGATCTAAGTTATATCCTCAATTTTTATTTTTAGATCCTGAAATAAAAAAAATACAACAGTGATAAAATGAACAAGTTGTTCATAAAAACAAGTGTATCGATCTTCCTCACAAACTCACCCAAAAATGTCCATATAAAAGCTGGCTCATTGTGGATCATTATGGCAACCGTGTCACCAAAGCCAAGTCCAAGACATCGCATTGCATTGGCCACACGGCTGGCCTGGAGCTCCATAAACTCGTAAGTATACACAGAGTCCTCAAAAATAAGCATTGCCTTCTTGGGCTGCTTGTCTGCATGGGTCTCAAACAAGTCAATCAAGAAGCTATTCATGACTTCTTCACGTATTTTCATCAAATATTTCCCCAGCTGAAACAACAGAAAGCCTTTTATATTTAAATATATTTCCAAATATCTGTGGGAGAGGTTGGTGACAGGTAGGCATAAAAAGTATTTGCTTGGCACAGCAAAAGCCTCAGCCATTATTAGACAAAGATTTCCTACCTGTAAAAAGGTTTATGAATAAAAGTCTCGACAGGACCTGGCTGGGGCATGTATCATAGTAACAGCATGTTATTAACAAGTTAGCAAACACATTTACTTACACTACACAGACAAAATAAAAAGTCTCGAAATAAAATGCAACACCTTTCACCTTACAAAAAATCAGTAGTTTTTGCTAAATGATTTTGAAGATGGACCAATCCCTCACAAAATACAATTCCTCAGCTTACAAAAAAATGTTTTCCTTTAATAAGTCTCAGGACATTCTGAAAAGTGTGCTTTAGAAAAGCACACACCTCAACACGACAATTCTTTTATGGTTCAAACTGAGTTTAAATGTATTACCTGCATTAATTAATGTATTAGTTACCTTCATAAGCTGAATATCATACTTGATCCATGGGAATGTTGTCTGCCAAGCAACTACTCCCAGACCTGCAGCACCTGCAGTTCCTATCAGCACCTTGTCCAGCATTCCTGGCATCTTAGCTCAGGACCTTCTGTAATCATCATCAACACCACAGTAACTACATTTTGTGCCAAGCTCATAATCACAATATTAGGGGAAAAGAGAATGAATAAATGTGCATGATAATAAGTACATCCTCTTCAGTTTTTATCATGGGTTCTGTTGTCTGAGCAAAACTTGTCCTAACCTCTGTTGTTAACCCACTATTCTTTCTGATGATTGATTTTGAGCATAGCCAAATCAGAAAGTGTTAATTAAATCAACATCATCAAACTAAAATTATGAAACTGAAATGAAAAATTAAAAACAAATCGGAGTGAAATGTAACAACAGAAAAAGAGTGTTCCTCTTAAAGTTGAATTTTGTATTGGCCACAATTTTAAAACCCTGTATTTTTCACAGACATAATAAATGTACCTTATGCATAAAGACATACCCAAAAGGTCAATATCTATGAAGAAAGGCTGTAGTTTTCAAAACTCCTTTACCTAATCAGTACAGATGTACTGCAAAAGTCTGTATAAACTAGGTCACACAAGTCACAATTAATCTGACAGAAATGTTATGAATATAGGGTTTTTTTTAATGTTACTAGTCGCTGTTACAGCTTCCCTTTTAATGACTTAAAGAGTGTAAATAAAAGTTAAGCCTTTCTTTATCAAACAGCTCTCACGTTTTGCGTGCTTTGAAATAATCTGATGTGCTTATGAACGAATTAAATAAATGGCTCAGATGAATAGTAACAGTAAGAAATAAAGCACCTTAAAGCATAAAATATTTATCAATAAGAACTATAATCAAGCCCATCTCTACTAGGAACATCATCAAGGAGTCAAATCCACTATACTGGACCAAATATACTGTAACCTATTTCATCTAGTCTTTTTAAAGGCTCACACAGGTCTGACCACACTGAACTAAGGACCACAGGACCTTTAAAGAACCAGGATACCTGTTATAAGTACTATTCAGGTGTGTTGTCATAATGTGCAGACAAACCTAGGTCACCTAAGGTTACCGTAACTCGTTCATTCCGCGAGCCATCCACTTCTTAAATTCCACTAGCTGTGATGATGTGTCTGTCTGAGGTGACCTTGTGCGGGGTGCCCACTGAATCTCCTGTTGCTGTGTTACGATATGAGTGGGTGTGTGTGCACATGTGTGTGTGTATGTCGCCAGAATCTATTCCCTTTCATCTCTCACATCATTCTTCCCTCTAGTGTGCTGGCGTGTCATCATACCTATAATTGCCCTTGTGGATGAATAAAGTTGTATTGAATTGAATTGATTTGAACCTATATATCATATCAATTTATCTAACCTATGGTCTTCTAGAATGAGATTGCTAGTCCCCAAAACCAGGTTTGAGGTCACCATGACAAATTTATACACAGACTGTATGATTATGTTAGAAAAATAATTGTAAATTTCTTATCAAGCCTGACTCTATCCCCAGCGGTCAGCTGTATAAAGAACTAGCAATATGACAATACCACATGAGTTATTTATTACCCAATAGGATAAAGATAAAGTACATTTTTTAGAAGGTTGTTCACAGAAATAAACCTGAATTCTGACAACTACATTCAGATTTGTTGTTTACTGATTACTCCTATCTGCAACCCTATCATCCTCTGCAAACAAGTTTAATTTATCAGCGGTTGACACACGTAGGCTACACTACTGTATGCCACAAGCATATCATGCATTTATTAAATAATTTTTTTAATTGATCTAAACTTTAGAGTTTGCTGACTTGTATGTATTTTCAGTTTAGCTGTTCTTAACCTGAAACTGTTTGCAAAACAGGCCTGCCATACACTCAATGACTATACACTGAAAGCTTTTATGCTGGTCCTCCCAAGTTTTTCAAATTCAAAGCTTTTATGTCATAAATGCCATTTGCACAAAACGACATGTAGAAGTGCCTGCAGTTGTGTGATTTAGTTTTCTTTGCAGGGCTCTCAGTCATTCTTCCCTAAAACAATTATAAGCCACACATGAATAAGGTCCATAAGGAGTTCTATGAATATGAATAGGAGTTCTATGCCCTGAGAAAAAAGCTGTAAGGTACATATGTACCTTGTAATAATCTAGCCGTCTCTACACAAAATTTCTTTAGAGTAATATGGAAAAATATACCAGAAAATGGTAATATTGACTGTTATATAAATGGATAAAAAGGTGACAGTAATTAATGCACATGCTTACTCTCAAATAAAAAAGGTTTCCTAAATATATGCAAGGACACGAAAATTTCAGATTCATTTTCGTGCCTATGATACATTAAACAGTTATACTGTCTACAAGAGGACAGATTAAATGTGTAATGCAACAAAAATGGAGAATATTTACCTCCAGCTGCGGTCCTTGGATCAATTAAGCGATCTTTGAACTTATGTACGAACACCACCTTTGCTTTTTGTGTCACCGACAGATGGGTCAACAGTACTTACTCAGTTTCTGTAGGTCGGTGGCCCTTAACGTACCCTTGCTGTTTGTTTGTTTTTGATCACATTTTATTACTTTCAGCGTAATAAACATAACAATACACAAGTCTAATCCTTCTTTTATGTGGTCACTATATTTTATGTAGGCATGTGCACACGATCGTGCAAGAAAAAAAAAAACCAAACTTCTCCACTAACTATAACGTAGGGATCGGTTGTGGCCTGCACGAGGCCCATGAGGTCACGCTACCACCTACTGAACTAGATTGCGTCGATCGTCTGCTATCGGACTCAAGCTAATGTTTGCTGCGTCTTTTGTTGTGCGGTTATTAGTTGAGACGTTAAAAGCCTTTCCATCTGATGTTGGATCAATTTTTTTTTATTTAGCACTAAAAGAATATACAACTGGTGATGGCGATGGCGATGGCGATAATACTACTGCTCTGAATTTGGGGAATCTAGATCGAGGCACCATTCCGCACATTTGGACGATCGGACAAAGTTAATTATTAATTCTATGTTCGCTCATAGACAGCTTACTATCAACCCTACTAATGAATTGTGCTCTAATATCCCAAATTTACCAAACGACACCCTGATGAGATTTTTTTAAAGTGGAAACGCACACAGCGAACGAAAGGCATCCATCGAGAACGAACAGCAGTGGTGTAGGAACCTGCAGGGGAGCCGCCCTCTAAAAAACAAACAAACAAACAAAAACCTGAGGGGACAAGAATGTGAACGTTAATTGTTCAATATCAGTATAGGGTATGCATCCCCCTCCACCTCAACACACACAAAAAAAAGAAAAAAAAAACACCCGAGCATCTTCCTAAACCACCACGTGTGCACTGTGCATAGCGTTTTTTTTTTTGTAAACTATGGGACATAAATCAATATTCAAAGACATTGCAGTACTATGAATTACCTCCCTTGAACTGCAGTTTATTTTTGTGATCGACAATGGCGCATGATTAAAGAAAATAGTTTATAAGAAGTTAATAGCACGTCAGTAATTAACTGACGGTGTATGCTATAGGTTAGATTTGCTGCCTCTTTAATCTTCTCCTGGCTATAGTGCCATCAGTACCCAGTTAGTGTTTGTTGCCTACAACTAAAGATGAGATTGAACATAAACGCGAGCTATATATAGCAGACGACGCAAGTTCAAAGATCGCTTGAAAACCCCCACCTGCACCCCTCACTCCGCGGGTGCTTGCAAAGTTCCAGGTAGAGATTGTTACTTTCTTTCACCTTATGTGTTTTTACCTGACTCGTGTGGAAAAATTCACACAGTTTATCATTCGTTATCACAGGATTTGCTTAATGCGAATGTATGTCCGTCGAGGTTGAACTTCGTATAGTTGAGAATTTTTCATCTAGAGTTTATACTGTACATATTACACTGCAATGCATGTGAAGTAAATAGCAAGGACATTTCTTTCGTCTTCAAGGATAGTTCTCTTCAGATTTGTTTTGTAACAAATTTCTAGTGATACGTGTCTGTAGGGAAATTAACGGTGCAGAACAGCGATTATGTACAGCAGTAACCTCCATATCATGCACTCCATTCCTGCACCTCATATATGGGCCAAGTCCGTGCTTAATTTATGTATGGCCAGATATACTCTGTATGACAAGAGATTGATTGATTTCTTTCTTTCTTTTTTAACTTTCGTGCTGCAAGGAAATACATATATAGGTCTTATCAAAAAGACATTATTTCAACTAGCATTACCATATACATAATATATATAGGCCTGCATACACCCTATGCATAAAGAGACGGCTAGTTGCTGGAAATCTAGTTCTGTTGGAAGGCAGCTGTCACACATATATACATCTATATATACCCTGTGCATAGGAAAGACGGGTTGTTGCCAGGAGGCCTCATCTGGTTCTGCTGAGCGGCACCTAGCTTGCAAATCTCACAAAAATTGCATTATTTTTCTCTTCAAGAAAAAGTTGTTTTAAGTTTGGTTATCTTGTTCAATTAATCTGTTGCTGTGAAGCCTGCTATAGCACTTGAGCATAGGTTTAACATCAGTATTAATTTGAATAAGTTTGGGTGAGCATAACTGACATGCCAGTATTGCCATAGATCGAACACACTGAAAGAAGCTGAGGTTAGATACCTTGGATCAACTTTCATAAAATACATGGGTCAACAGGAGTACTCCAAACCTTAGTTGCTCATGAACTAGCCATGCTTTGGCATGTGATACATGCCAGAATCCTTTAAAGATTAACAAAATTAGCCAAACATTAACCTGCAAGGTATGCTGAAAAGAAATAGAAAAAAGCATGAACAGCTATAGTTCATCTGTATCATCATAAATGATGTTGCAGCCCTATTGTGTCTAGCAGAGGACAGACAGGTTGCAGGCTATAATGGAGACTCCAGCCAGCTTCTTCCTCCCTCACGTTCCCTTATGAACACATAACGCAATTGAAAGAAATATACTAACATTGCTATTATCATACTATCATGCAAATAAGGTTTCTTGGTTTGCCCCTCTTATTGTTTAATATCTTGATCTAACCATTTGTTGTTGTGATGGTGTTATAGTGGTCATGGTGGTTGTAGCGATGGTTGATTGAAAATGATTCACATTTGATGATGATTACAGAAAGAGCGAAGATGCCAGGAATGCTAGACAAGGTGTTGATAGGAACAGCAAGTGCTGCAGGTGTGGGAGTAGTTGCCTGGCAGACAAAATTTCCTTGGATCAAGTATGATATTCAGCTTATAAAGGTAATTACTTGATTAATTAATACAGGTTAATATGAATTTATCTTTTCATTCCACATTGAACCACAAAAGAATTGGATGTTGGAAGTATATGGGCTTTCTAAAGCACAACTTCGAGTCTTAACTCATGACCTCTAATTCTTATTTCATACTATAGTATGCCAGATGTTAGCATATTGACATTCATGCCTCAATCAGGTCCCTTCTAAGCCTTCTGTACTAAAAGTTTTACACAAGACAAATTTACTGTCATATAATATATGTTCTCACAAGCATAGGCAGTTTATGTTCTCCCCTTATCAATCTCTCTCTCACACACACACACAGACAGAGCAGACATGCATAACCACATATCCAACATCAAGATGGCTAAGCAATCAAGATGGTTTGTTATTGTTTCAGCTTGGGCAGCGTTTGAATAAAATGCGTGAAGAAGTCTTGAATAGCTTCTTGATTGACAAGTTTGAGTCCCAGGCAGACAAGCAGCCCAAGAAGGCAATGCTCATTTTTGAGGACTCTGTGTATACTTACGAGTTTATGGAGCTCCAATCCAACCGTGTGGCCAATGCAGTGCGATGTCTTGGACTCGGCTTTGGGGACACAGTCGCCATGATGATCCACAATGAGCCAGCTTTTGTCTGGACATTTTTGGGTAAGTTCATAAGAACAGCAAATAATAATGATAAATCAGCATATTTGTAAAGCACACTTACAAAGTGGGGATAAATATGTTTCACATACAGGTAATGAGCACACACCTTTTTTTAGGGTAGGCATCACATGCACACTGTTCATGCACATATAACAGGTTAGATGAGGTTTGCTCTCCCAATTTCACCACAAGAACCAAACTCAACACTTTCATGGGTTCTAAGTTCTTTTTACTTTAACGCATACATGCACATAGCATGCATATAAAAATCCCTGCACTTTATACAACACACACATATAGAATAGATATGTTGGAAGTGAAGACTGTTCATATTGCTTTGAAATAGAATGGATTGTTAAAATTTAGACAGCAGGATAACTGGAATAAATAAAGAGAATACAAGACATAGTGAAATGCACTTTCAGTTTAACAGTCTTAGATTTCTGGCCAGTCACCAACTTAACTTTCTGCTTTGTGTGTCTCTTTGCTTTTAGTCGAATTTATATCTTATGGGTAGTTAAGTGCCACTCAAAGGGAAAGAAAACCAGATTTACTTTTTGTAATATTAGAATGTACATTGCCATACCTGCATATTTAAATGATAGCATTTGTAGCTAAGCTAAAATATTCTTGTTAAGTGTTCAGAAAGTATAATTAATGCAATAGAAAATACATTTTTGTCCTCCCCGTTGAACAGGATTGCAGAAACTGGGGATCTCGGTGGCATTCATCAACTTCAATCTACGTGCAAAACTCTTGGTACATTCCATATTAGCATCGGATCCCAAAGCTATCTTCATTGGACCTGGTAAGAATGATAAAAATTGAGGCCTTTTTGTCTTCTTTTTATTTATTGTTTACTGGGTTTCGCTTCTCAGAGTCATTTTGCCTCAAGTTCTGGAGTTTACTATTATTTTTATCAGACCTTCCAAAAAAATATCATTACATTTACTTTAGGTAAACCCATGGATAATATCCAGTAATATATTGCCATATTTTATTTTATATTTATACACGTTATATCTTTAAGTTGTTTGTTGAATTAGGAGTTTTGAGACACTAGTTTTGTTAGCTGAGTGATTTTACTACCATCATCCATGTATTTAGTTAATACAGTGATAACACTCACTTGCCCAGCAGACTGCCAGCAGTGGACTGGGTTAATGGGGCAAATTAAGGCAAAAGATTAAATGGCATAGGTTTAGGCTAGGAGTGTAAAAATTTTAACAGCACAAAACTAAAATGAGAAATTGTTTTTTTTGTATGGACAGATGAACACATTGCAATGCCTTCTGTCTCTTAGGGTTTGACCTGCTTCATGCAGTCAGTGATGTACTGGATGACATACAGGGTCTCCCCATTTACATCCAGGGGTGTACAGGACATGAGGTGCCACTGGGAATGAATGATTTTGGCTATCTTATGGGACAGTCTTTACCTGTGAGGACCGATCGAAGTGTGAGAAAAGACATGACCATGGAGTCAATTCTTTGCTATATCTACACGTCAGGAACAACAGGTATCTTAAAAAAAGAAAAGAAAATATGTTAATTTATGTTGTTACAATTCACTTTTCACCTTCCTCCCTTAGGAATGTTTGATTTTGCTTTTGATACAGATAAAGAACAAAGATAAACCCAGGATATCCTTTGTATACTGTCCATGCAACCAGGACCAAAGGCTTATAGATTTAAATGTATAATTCTTTAACTTTTAGTTAAAATCAATTTTTTTTCACAAAGTATTTAAAAAAATGAAATAGTAAACAGGACTGTTTCTGTGATTCTGTTAGAAATACAAGCATTCAGCCAGGGTTATTTTGTTTTACATGATTTTATTATTTTTTCCTACATTTCTAGAAAATGTAAAAGACTTCTTTAAATTAATTGTAATTTTCAAAAAGAATATAAAAGGAAGACTGTTACAATACAGAGTTAAGCAGACTTTTTTTTACTTTGTATCTTTGGCTTAGAAAAATAGAAATATGACAGTTTAACCAAGTTTTGTTTAAAGGTTTTGTTTAAATAGATTTTTAAGAAGCTAGAATAAATAAAAGAGCTGTGGATGATATTTAATAATTCAAAGGATACTTGAATGTTCCACTTCCACCCGGACCAGTATTTCTCGTGCTTTGAGCAAGCGCAGACCAAGGGAAATTGATAGCGATTCTTCATGGTGTCTCCACATTTTTTTTCGTGCTTTTTTTCTCCTTCTAGTTTTTTCAGGATGTAGAGGAGAAGCAAATTGATACACGCTCCACATAGTGATTCATTTTAGTTCCTTGTGGAATCAGGTGTTAATATTTTGAAGCCTCCTCCCTACTCACCAGACCTTGCCCCATATGGTTTATGGTTGTTCCCGAAGCTGAAAGAACCCCTGCATGGAGTGAACTTTGGAACTCATTGCTGAAGTGAGGAAAGAGCTGAAATTGATGCCAAGATGTTTTTGGAATGTTTTAAAAAATGAATCCACAAGTCCAAAAAGTGTGTTGCAGTTGGTGGCGATTATGTTGAAAAAGTTTAAAGAGTTCATTTTATTGCCAAGTGGAACATCCCTCGTACAAAAAACAGGAGCTCAAAGGAGCTAATATCAAGTATGGTTCCAACTGTTTACAGTATCCTTCATACCTTCATTTCTTTACATTCTGTGCCTGTATATATCTCACTGTCCACTATCTGTTTATTTATCATTACTGGTCTGCGGAGTGAGTGCGATCTATCTGGGTCGTGGTGCTTCGCATTACAAATACCCACAATAATGATAGTATGGGAATGGTAAAAGCTAATTATTCAATGATGGTTAATGACCTAAAATGTTTAAATGAAAATGATGAAAGCATTATAACTCCTTTATTACTTGTAGTATTTGTATTTTTAAACCTATGCCTTTTTATATATAGGTCTTCCAAAGCCAGCGCTTATCAGCCAAGGCAAGGGTTGTTTGGCAGCAATTGCATTGCAAACAGTCAATCTTTCAGCAGAAGATGTTGTGTACACATGCCTTCCTTTGTACCATAGTTCCGGTAGTGGCATCGGATTGTGGGGTGTTATAGAGAGAGGTATAGTTATGCATTAAATGTGTACATTTGAGGGATTAATGAAGATGTGAATATGGCTGAGCATGAATATATGTATTTGTGCACATTTGATCATACATCTTCGAAGTCAGAAGTCATGCAACAGTTATGCCGGCAAACATAAATTTACAGCTGCAGAAAAATGTTGGCTTTATGATTGCAAGCATTATTGAATAGTTAATTAAATATTGTCCATACAATCAAATATGTATGCTTGAATTATTATGTTCCACTATAATATATGCTTTCTCATCCATAGGGGCCACAATGATTTTGGTAAAAAAGTTCTCAGCAAAACATTTCTGGCCTGACTGCCGGAAGCATGGTGCCACAATTATTCAGTACATTGGAGAGATCTTAAGATATGTGTTAGCACATCCTCCGGTTAGAGTTTAATTTTTTTAATATTTTGATTTACAATATGAGCCTTTGACAAAAGTTCAGCCTCTAAAATGTGTCATGTGTCGTAAAATTAATTTTAATACTCTTGCTTTTTAGTTTTTTGCTATATTTGCTGAAAGTATGTGGCATGAAGTGTCCATAAATGTAGTGAAAAAGATAACTGCTCATCTGGTTCTTCCAGATTAATATTTACATATTTACATAATATTTACGTAAGGCTTTACGTGAATTAGTTAAAATTAAGTGTTTTATGTGTTTTGTCTAGAATGAACTGGATGGTGTCCACAATGTTAGGGCAGCAATAGGAAATGGTCTTCGCAAGGACATTTTCATGGCAGTGCAGGAGCGATTCAAAATTCCCTTTATCTCTGAACTTTTTGGTGCAACAGAAGGTGTGACAATAATTGTCAACATTGCCAACAAACCTGGGGCCATTGGACGGTTGTCCCCACTGTTGGTTTGTTCACATTATTTTCTTCTTATTTGGATGAATTAGAAGAACTGCTATCATTTATAGTTCATTTTTTGCAGTAATATCCACTAAAATTAAAAGTAAAACTTTGAAGGAACTATATATACACTCCATCTGAATTGTAACTCAAAAATGTATGAGTGCGGTCTTGATTTTAACCTGCTGTGTTACTGACAGTGCTGAAAAGATGAGGTCCACAATAGACCTGTAACAAAGTGAACCAAGATTTTCACTGATGGCCTGTTCTGTTGAGACATACAGTACTCTTAGGCACCATTGAACTGGACAGTTAGCTCTAAATTCATGTTTCAAAACATGTCAAAAAATGATCTGTTGGTTATTATTATTAGATATTCCAAAACAGACAAAAAAAAAAAGGAAAGAAAGAAACAAGAGAAAAAGAAAAGGCTGCAATAACAAAAAAATATTAACATCTGGGACATACAACCTCAGAAGTATTTAACTGAGGAAGCATAATTGCTCCTTCCTCATATGATAAAGCCAGGAGAGTAGCAAGATAAGTAAATCTAAAGATTTTCAGTATTTCTAACAACTGTTTCCCTTAAACAGCCTAAATGGCAGCAACAATATTTATCCCTGTTATGCATATGTTTGTGTGTGAAAGAGGTAGAGAAAGATTATTAAAAAAAACCTCTTTTAACTCCTTGTTGAAAACTTTTCTGCAAGACTTTTTTGTACTTTGCAGTACCAGGGTGACTGGCATTCGGTGCGTGTGATAAAATATAATGATTGAACTGCTTAAATCTAACATATAGTGTTCAAAAGTGAAGTAGTACAGTGTATTTATCACTTACTGCGTTTACTATTTCCTGTCAATGTCAGAGCAAAATTGATCCAATCCCAAAAGCGTTGGTCAAGTTTGATTATGCCACAGCTCAGCCAATTAGAGATAAAAATGGACATTGCATTAAGGTCAAAATTGGTGAGTATTCAGATTTTCGTTTATCTTTTTTTTGGTCTTTTTTTCAGTAGAGAAATGTTTATGTGTACTTGGTATTTTTAGCTATTTTTTAAAAATTTCATTCTGTTTGCTTTTAGCTGTCCTTGAACAGGATGCAACATTTCAAATTTCTATGGTTTTCTCACTTTTGCAAGTAGCAGAAGAAATTGATGTGTGCCCATTTCTGATCATTCATTCTCTGAGATATACCAGTGTTTTGAGAGCATGCAGACATCAGGATTGCAGTCTAGACATTCTTCTGTGAAATCCTGTAGGCATTCCTTTTGTCATTCTCTAGCTAATTCATTTTTCTTAAAAAACTATTCTTACATAAAGGTGAACTGTTGAAAAGCTGGCATTTGTCAAAGTTATTGATGTGTTAGACCTGCTTATATGATTTTACTTTTAAACTTTTAATAATTGTTATACTACACTCATTGATGTGGGCAGGTGAACCTGGTCTGTTTTTGAGCAAAATTCCAGATGAGATGCGCCAAGCAAAAGAAACTTATAAGGTCTACAAGACATCGCAAGAAGCCAGTGAAAAGAAGCTTGTTAGAAATGCTTTTGCTGATGGTGATTTATATTTTAACTTTGGGGATGTGTTTTACCTAGACAAGGACTACTTCTTGTACTTTCATGACAGAATTGGTGACACATTCAGGTAAGACAAACTAGTAGAGATTAGTATATAAGAAGGAATACTTTATTTACTGGTGTTAATGTATGCATAATGAGATGCACAACAGGTGGGTGTGACTTGCATAGGAGGAAAAATGGTTCCCCACCCCAGATTTAGATAATTGTTTTAAACATCAGTCTCATAGTTTTTTTTATACAGGTAGAAAATAAACAAGTTGCTTATATCTAGCACAGCATTTCATGAGTAAATAAAAGGGAATTGAATGCTTATTTTCTATATTTAAAATTTCAGGTGGAAAGGGGAAAATGTATCAACAACTGAGGTGGCAAATATTCTTTCTTTGCTTCCTTTCATCAGTGATGCTAATGTGTATGGTGTTCAAGTACCAGGTATGATCTAAATGCATCATTATTTTAATCTAAGGAAACATTTCTTGCATCTGTCCTTTTGATCTGTTTTTTTTTCTTTCTCCTTTGGTCTTTGCAGGAATGATTGTCTAAAACCATTAAATTAATTGACATTTAAACATTTTTCAGGTCATGATGGGCGTGCAGGAATGGCTGCAATCACTCTCAAAGAAGGCGATAAAATAACAGAGGCACAGCTGAAGCAACTATACCGGCTATGTGAAGATGACCTGGCAAGCTATGCTCGCCCTCTGTTCTTGCGCATTTTAAGCCAGGCAGTGCTGACAAGCACTTTTAAACAACTAAAAATTGACCTTGTGCAAGAAGGTTATGACCTAACAAAAGTCACTGACTCTCTATACTACCGTAATTCCTCAGCACAGACATACAGCACATTGACTGCTCAAGTGTTGCCTACATTTCTACAGTCACGGCTCTGAATGTGAATTCTTCAGCCTAATACCTGTATAGTATATTGTCTCTGGAGACATGAACAAGAGGAACCACAAAATTTGCTTTCTCTCTCTCTCTTATAATTTGAGAAAAATGGCAAGAGTTGATGTTGAGATTCAAAGGGTACCCCCACAACCAGAGGCATTAATGGAATGTTCATTGATGAGGATAATAATGACTTTAGGAAGAAAATGCTCGATGCTTTGTCACAGTTTGTTCACATCATTATTATGGTGATTGCATAAGGTAATTTAATTCGCACTGTGAGGGAAAGGGGAGGAAATAAAGTACTCGGAGAAAACCACCTACTAACCGGTACCACATACAGCGAGTGTCCAGAGGCAAGGTCTGAACCCAAGGCCTTTCTGCACATGTGTGTTAGTGTGCACGCGTGAGAGAGAGAGAGAATTTGTCCGTGAAGTTATAACCTGAGTAAGGCTAAGCCATTTGAATTAGAAAAGTAGCTTATGCACACAATTTTATTTAGCTGTTGAAAGTGGATTTTTCTTGCTCAAACTTATGTTTTTAAGACAATGATGTATGCTATTGTTCGAAAGTTATTTTGTGGCATTCTAAAGTTTCGACTAAGTTTATTTGTAACAAATTTACTTTCCAGCATATATTGTCGGTAGTCAATGAATTCAGGATCAACTGTAATCTGGACTGTGTGCATAAATTACAAAGCAGCAAAATCATAATAAGACCCTTTTCTGACATTTCTTCATTACACACTATATGTGATGATTCTCTGAATGATATTTATAAAGATTTCTTTTTAATTTGTTTAGCTTTTTAAAATGTTTCGGCTTTCACATAATAAATGGTAAACCACTTTATTAAACTTAATTTTAATAATAAGAAGAAGAAGAACGGAAATTCATATAGTACATTTTCCTGCTTTGCATATGGCTCAATGCGCTTGTCAAAAAAAGAAAAGCAAAAACATAAAGACGCAAATTCACACAAAAGACAAACTGAGAAAGACTAAAAAACATGTCCACAAATAATTGTACAGAGATACAGGGCCGCCGAGAGCCAGCCCGGACCCCGGGACAGACGACCTCTCCGGGCCCCTTGTACTTGTAATCGTAAATTATTTTAAAAGAAAAAGAAAAGCAGAAGAAGAAAAATCCACTGACCAAGGCCGGGCCCCCTTGACGGCCGCGGGCCCGGGTACACCAGACCCCCCTGTCCCCCCCTCTCGTCAGGCCTGCAGAGATATATCGACAGACATAAACTTAAAAAAGGATCATAAGAATATAGAACGCATGCAACAAAACATGCAGACGTCTATAGAAAGACGGATGGGGTGATGAAACAATAAATAAGAAGGGCAAAATTTGTAAAGCGCATGCTGACACTCCTAAGGAGCATATGTTCTTAGCCCTTATGAACAAGAACGAAACATGGACAGCATACGAGGGACAGGAAAACAAACAACATACGAACTATAAAAGAATAAACAACCGTACTAAACGAAAAGAATAAAATCAAATACAGCAAACGGAAAGAGAAACCAAAGAACAAGAGCTGAGAGTAACATGATATTGCAAAAGGGTGTGACAAAGGACTAGCATTATGGGAAATAAGTGATGTTTACGGAAGAGGTGTGTTATTTATCAGTGCACGTTTAAAGGAGTCAATAGTTGGTAGGTGGCGGATATGGGAAGAGAGAGAGAGAGTTCCATTGTTTCGTTGCACAATAACTAAAAATCCCGTGGCCATATGTTGTTGTTTTGGTGATAGGAAAAGTAAGAAGACGATCATCAGACGAGGAACGGAGGACATATATAAGGAAAGAGCAATCAATCGGATGTTCTGGATAGCAATGTGTGCTTGAGTGTCGTCAGCAAAGGACTGATCAGATATAGAGTGAGATTAAATTAGAGTAGTAGGTAGCTTCATGTACATGATAAAGAGGATGGGACCAAGTACAGAACCTTGTGCGTGATTATGCGGTATATAAATCATACTTTATTATTATTCATAATAATAATATTTACAGGTATGACTGTGTTATAATTAACACTCTCAACTCACCATCTCACAACCCGTTATCTCACCAGCCCCCGCGAATTATCCCGGAAACAGTTATAGCAGATGACGCAGTCTACTTATAGTCGCGACACAAGTTCAAAGATCGGTTGAAACCTGTCGACCTCACTCCGTGGTTCCAGGTAGATATTGTCAGTTTCTTTTGCCTTATAATTTTTATCTGACTCTTGAAGGTAAAAAACATTAAGATGACCAGTGTTTAATGTATCACTCGTTACCACAGGGTCTGCTAAATGCAAAAAGTTCCAGTAAGTATCTGAAAGTTGAGAATCATTCATTGAGATGTTACTGACGTAAAGCACTGTAGTAACACACTGCAATGCCTGTGGATTAATTAAGGTACATTCCCCATCTCCTCTTATACATGAACCAGTCTGAAGATTTGTTACAGAACAGATTTCCATCAGTCCTTAATATTTTCTTGCCCTGCTACGTATATGTTGTGCCGGCTTTCAAAGGCCCCGCAATTCTATTTGCCCAAAGCCCCGCATTCTATTATCGCAGGCTCTGCTGGTAGTACACCAAAGTCTGCTGGATTTGATCACAGTTTGAAAAAAATATAATAATCTTAATACGCATAAACCCTTAACTAGTTATAGTTTCAAATATTTTGTCGATAAAGCATACTGGCAAGTTATTAATTCAAACTGTACACAGATAGATGAGCTGTCAGATAATCAAAAGAAAAAAGGAAATAAACATTAGATTGACAGTTAAGTTACGCATTACACGCCCATTGAATTAAATAACTGTAATATAGGCATGAAATCTATATATATATACACTGTATTGAAATTCAACTGAGTATATTTTAATATTTCTTTCTTAAACACCTTAATACTCTTATTAACTAACAATGCTTTCATGATGTAAGCTTTGTGTTCGCTAATTCAAAGATTTTAAAAAAGTGGAGCATGAAACAGTTGGCATAACCAAGTAGAAACACGCGTAACAAAATTACATCACGTTCTCAAACTCGGAGTGAACCTTTTCCACCTTCTATGATGCAAAAGGTGAGGCAGGCGTGTACTACCTTAATTTGAACTCCGCTCCTGGCTGTCCCCTCTATCCTCCCCCCCCCCCTCCGCTTCCCTCCCTTCCCCACTGGCTAGGTGTGGACTGTGGACACTTGCGGAGCGGCATCTTCAAGATATGTAACTCGCTTTGATGCTCGCATACGATGGAACTTTACTGTCAAACTGAGAAACTCGCGTGATTACCGTACAAGTGGTAAGATTTACTGCCAGTGTACTGAATACTATGCAAACAATTAATATTTCCCCCTGACATTATTCCTCGTTAACACACACATCAGACCATCTCTATTCCTCCCTCGATCGATGCTTACATCAAGTTTGCTGCCTGGTTCGTCTACTCTAAGGGTAGAATTCGTCCTGTCTGCAGGTCTGGACGCTTCTTGATAGCTTCAGAAAGAAGATGCTTTATTTGTAGTTAGTCCCAGGGCAACATGCACTTGTCATATGTATGGCCTCTGGTCAGTTAAGCGATACAACGTGGGGACAGGTGATGAACAACACTGGATTAAGCAGAACAAGAAGACGAAACTAAATATTTTCCGTTCCTTGCTGGAAAAAAATAATAGGACTTGCCGAAAAAGCAACCCCGACACAAACCAGGGTGGGATTTTGAGCAGTTTGCTATGAAGGCAGTTATCTCTCGTAAATGAGTTTAAACCCTTGTGTGTTTAAATCACGCCTAACACTCTAATATTGCCGTGCCATAATGTAAAAAGCTTAGGTTTGTAGATACTATGGATTAACTTTTGAACTTTAGATGGGTGATCATCTACAGCATGACTCATCATGATACTGCAACCTGTCCTGCTGCTTCTAGCAAAGGATGGGATTTGATGGAGACCCCAGCCACCTCATCATCCCCAGTGAGCATCTATGAAAAAGGGGAAAATAAACTAACATTGTCGCTATTGTTGAAATTATTTCCTTTGCTTTGTTTTCCCCTTTTCTGTGATCAGCAAACTGATCAGTTGTCATGGTGGTACGGCCAGTCCTGGTGGTGAAATAAGTGATAATGATGATGATCATGATGATAATTATTATTAATACAGAAAGTCGGAGCTAAGATGCCAGGAACTCTGAACAAGGTGCTGCTAGGAGCAGGTGCCGCAGGTGTGGGAGTAGCGGCCTGGCAGACAACATTCCCATGGATCAAGTATGATGTTCAGATGATGAAGGTAATTATTACACTAATTTATAGAGGTATTATTAACTTATCTACATCCCATTATACATCCATTGCTTTACGTTCTACTCTTGTACTTCATCTTTATGTTGTTCAGTGTGCCTATACATACCTCACTGGCCACTGACTCTTATCTTTCATTTATCATTACTAGTCTGCGCAGAGAGTGCAATCTATCTTGGTCGTGATTCTGCGCATTATTATTATTTCTGAGTGATGAGAATGATTTGATGTTTCAGTTTCAGAAGCATATGAATAAAATGCGCCAAGAAGCCATGAGTAGCTTCTTGATTGACAAATTTGAGACCCATGCAGACAAGCAGCCCAAGAAGGCAATGCTCATTTTTGAGGACTCTGTGTATACTTACGAGTTTATTGAGCTCCAATCCAACCGTGTGGCCAATGCAGTGCGATGTCTTGGACTCAGCTTTGGTGACACAGTCGCCATGATGATCCACAATGAGCCAGCTTTTGTCTGGACATTTTTGGGTAAGTTCATAAGAACAGCAAATAATCATAATAAATCAGCACATTTGTAAAGCACACTTACAAAGTGGGGATAAATATGTTTCACATACAGGTAATGAGCACACACTTTTATTAGTGGATACCTTTATACATGAACATAGTATATGGCACCCTCACAAACATGCATGCAAAAGGCACAACACACATATGCAAATATCCATGGATGCCTGCATGCACATTTGCTCATGCATAACTGCACACACACATTGGCGTGGTGGAGGGAACAGAAGTAACAGGAGAAAACCATTGACAGTCAGCCGTGTAGACAGTCACATCGAAAAACAGGTATGTTAAAGCCAGAGGAAAAAAGCTCACATTTCATTGACTCCTTTGAAATAAAATGAAACTGAAATTTAGAGAGCTAGATAATTAAAATACATTAAAATTAGTATAAGACATACAAGTAGTGTGAGACATAAAGATTTTGCATGTTTTGTTCAGCAGTCTTGAATTTCTGGATAATCAAGAACTTTTTGCCTTGTATGTCTAGTGTAATTTATATCATCTGTGAAGTAACTACCACCTTAAAAGGAAAGAAAGCCAGATGTACATTTTGTAGTATTTAAAGGACATATTTGCATAATTATATGACTGCGCAGAAAGTGCAACTAATGAAGTAATTGTATATTACAAAAAGAACATGGTCATTATTTTCTTCCTTGAACAGGATTGCAAAAAATAGGAATCTCAGTGGCACTCATCAACATCAATCTACGCACAAAACCCTTGGTATATTCCATATTAGCATCGGATCCCAAAGCTATCTTCGTGGGACCTGGTAAGGATTGTAAAAATTGAGAGCCTTTTTTTTCTTTCTATTTATTGCTTGGTTTTGGCTCTAAGACTTATTTATCTCAAGATCTGGAGATTACTATTATTGTTATCAGACCTTTTAAAAACACCTCACTACAAATATTACATTTACACACTACATTAGCCCATGGACAACATTTAACAATACATTGCTATATTCCATTGTCATAACCCACTTGCCTAGCAGAGGTCTTGGTTAATGAGGTTAATGAGAATGTATTACTGATTAAATGATATATGCTTAGGCTAGAAGCCTAAGAATTCTAACAGCACAAAACTAAAGTGAGGTTCCATTTTTTTGTATGGACAAATGAACACATTGCAGTACCCTTTGTCTCTTAGGGTTTGACCTGCTTCATGCAGTCAGTGATGTACTGGATGACCTACAGGGTCTCCCCATTTACATCCAGGGGTGTACAGGACATGAGGTGCCACTGGGAATGAATGATTTTGACTTTCTCATGGCACAGTCTTTACCTGTGAGGACTGATCGAAGTGTGAGAAAAAACATGAACAAGGAGTCTACTCTCTGTTACATCTACACATCAGGAACAACGGGTATCTTAAAAAAGAAAACAGAAAATTAGTTTTTAATATAATATTAAAGACAAAAATTCAAGAAAATAACCAAAAGCTGCTCCTGTGATCTCTCATGGACACTTGAGCTTTACTTGAATTTCTTTTTATAATTTTCAAAACAGAAGCTAAAATAATGAGACTGATGTGAATTGAGTCAAGGGATATTATTATTAAACTTGTTGAATCCAGTGATGCAATGGCATGCATCCAGATTCATTCTTACAGATATGGACCTGTGAATGCATGTTTCAGCTTGAATAAAACCATATTTCCACTGGTGTCTAGTAGAAGGGGCTTAAATCTAATTTATCAATGATGTTGAAGGATATCATAAAATGATGATTGTGGTCACAGATTTATAACTGCATTTATTACTTGTAATATTCTTTTTTTTATACCTATGCGCTCATATTTGCAGGTCTTCCAAAGCCGGTATTTGTCAGTCAGGGCAAGGGTTCTGGATTGTCAATTGGTTTGCAAGGAGTCACAATGTCAGCAGACGATGTTGTGTACACATGCCTTCCTTTGTACCATGCTGCCGGCGGTGGAATTGGTCTGTTTGGTGTTATAGAGAGAGGTACAGTAATGCCTTAAACATGTGCCTGTGAGAAATGAAGGAAGATGTGAATGTGGTTGTACATGAATATTGCAAGCATGAGGTTAGGTTTGATCTGCATCTTCTGAGTAATAAGTTTTCCCACAGTTATGCCTGGAAACATAAATTTAGAGTTGCTTTACATTTTCAAGTGTTAATTAGTAAATGAAAATTGTATCTACAATCACATATGTATGCCTGCATGTGTATATTCTACTACATGTTTGTGTATTCACAGGGGCCACAATGATTTTGGCACAAAAGTTCTCTGCAAGACATTTCTGGCCTGACTGCCAGAAGCATGGTGCTACAGTTGTTCAGTACATTGGAGAGATCTTAAGATATGTGTTAGCACAACCTCCGGTTAGAATTTAGTTTTTAATATTTGCTATATAACACGTACTTACACTTTATTAACTTTACCAGGTGTCCTGACTATTACAAGGTTGTTAATAAACCAAATCAATGCTCTGGACTGTGGGCGTCTCACTGAACGGCCACTCTTGACCAACTGCATAATGTTTTATTAAAAGAGCTCAGGAAATTTTTGGTCTGGTTCATTGGCTCTGCCACCAGGCCTGACGAGAGGGGGGGACAGGGGGGTCTGGTGTACCCGGGCCCGCGGCTGTCAAGGGGGCCCGGCCTTGGTCAGTAGATTTTTTGTTTCTTCTTCTCCTTTTCTTTTTCTTTTAAAGAAAGGTCTAAGGACAGAACACCCAAGCATTACACATGCAGAAGTTGAGTTTGAGTGTAGATATTGAGATTCGAATTGTAAACATACATTATATACTGGGAAAATAATTTACGATTACAAGTACAAGGGGCCCGGAGAGGTCTGTCCCGGGGCCCGAGCTGGCTCTCGGCGGCCCTGTCTGCCACACACACACAGTTAGTTGTTGTCACCTCTTTAACCTGCCCACCTTCTGGTTGATTTATTGACTTCTTAGTTGTTTACCTGAGTTGCGCTCTCGCTTCAGTACACAGAGGGTTTTGATTGTTACCATCATCACAGGGCTTCTACTAAGGCTAAATTCTTTGTCGTCCCAGGGACCCCTTCTTCAGATTTTTAAGGGGTCCCTGTTCTTAGCCCAAATTTGAAGGGGATCCCATTGACGAAAATTGAAGGGGTCCTCCGAACTTTTAATGCGTACTGTACGCAATTTTTTGCGTAAGCAGAAGACCTAAATCATCTACAGCAGACCTGGGCAAAGGCCGGCCCGCGGCCCGCCTCCTGTCTCTGACCGGCCCGCCCGCTGGCCAGCCCGCCAGTATATATACTATATATGCAGTATTGGGTAAAACTGAGTTAACTATATTAGTCCGGCCCTCTAAACCCATCCCAATTTCTCATGCGGCCCCTTGGGAAAATTAATTGCCTACCCCTGATCTAGAGGGAGTGTCTTGAGACTAGATATGAGCCCAGGGTCTCTCACTTTTTCTACGGAGCCTTATATAGCAGTTGATGGTGGATGGACATAGCAGAATCCCTGACTTCACTGACAAGGGCAGTAATTCGTTTGGTTAAAGAACAGTTGAAGTCGTAATAGTCAGATCATTTAGTATCAAAGAAAGAAACTTTACAAGAAAAATTTATTTATGGCAATGTCCTTGCTCACTTTGCGCATCTAATAAGGAATTTTCTTTCGTTAATAATTTTGATCCTTTTTCTCTTTCTTTGTCTAGAATGAACTGGACAGTGTACACAACGTTAGGGCAGCAATAGGAAATGGTCTTTGCAAAGACGTTTTCACGGCATTCCAGGAGAGATTCAAAATTCCTTTTGTTTGCGAATTGTATGGTGCGACAGAAGGTGTGGGACTTATCTTCAACATTGCCAACAAACCGGGGGCCATTGGACGGCTGTCCCCACTACTGGTTAGTTTACAAAGATTTTCTGTGCATTTTGGTGACGTAGAAAAGGTCTTCTCACTTCTACTTCATTTTCTTCCATAATGATCATCAAAAAAAAAAAAAATCATGAAAATAAAACTTTGAAAGAACTACACACTCATTCTAAGATGAGACAAGAATTTATGTGAGCAGTCTTAATGCCCTGGTTAATAATTTCATCGTCCACTACTGGGGGACAAACAATTACTGTTCTCGGACCAGGTGACAAATTTTGAGAGCCGCATACACCGTGCGTGCATACAGTTGTATTCGCCACGAGTCAACTGACCTTTCGCCTCACTCCTTGATCTTTGACTGTGACCCATGTCCCTGTTGTTTATTTTGGTATCGACTGCAACGATCAGGGGAAGGAACATCTCACGAAATACACCAACGCTGTGAAGAAGCTATTGAAGGGGTTTTTTCCACCTGGATGCTGCAGCCTCCAACAATTGCGAAAGATGTCGCTTTCGACACAAACAGGCGGAACTCTGGGAAAAAGACGTGTAGCACGTGCTGCGCCAGCCCAGCATGGACATACTGGTGTACGTCATCCGGAAAGAGGGTGCTACTTCGTAACATGCTGTTACCCTGGGTGGTAGATGAGGCAGATCGACAAGAAGGTGCGACAGATCACTCACACGGTCGGTGGCAAAGTGGACTGTGCTGTTCGCAAAGAAATCATGATGGCATAGCAATAAACTACCTGGATCGCTAGGTGTTGTGTTGTCGAGAGGAGTGGGAGGCTGTACAACCACCCTCACCTCTCTTTTTACAAGTGTACGCTCTAAGTGCTTCGGATTGAGGTTGTTACTGTAGGTAGAGTACACAGTGTGCTACTTATCTATGTCGTTTTTGACCCTAGTTTGACTT
This sequence comes from Pomacea maculata, assembly GCA_004794325.1. Classification (NCBI taxonomy): domain Eukaryota; kingdom Metazoa; phylum Mollusca; class Gastropoda; order Architaenioglossa; family Ampullariidae; genus Pomacea; species Pomacea maculata. The sequence goes on along the minus strand of SRHC01003342.1, from coordinate 343,497 downwards.
CTTCACACCACCTACTCTGTTTTATGAAGCTCCTTGAGCTTGCCCATTGGGGAGGGATATTTTGATCTCCATAAAAGCGAACTTTTATTTCTATTTATTTGCTATTCTTCGTTGTATTTATCACACTGAAACTACGGCTACCCGGCCTCCCCTCTAAATAATGATTTTTCTATGTCAGAACAAAACTGATCCAACCCCAAAAGAGTTGGTCAAGTTTGATTATGCAACAGCTCAACCAATCAGAGATAAAAATGGACATTGCATCAAAGTCAAAATTGGTGAGTACTCAATTTCTGTTTGTTAGTGAGACAAAGTTCATTTATACTTGCAATTTTTAGCTGTTTGGGGTTTTGTGGGGAGGGGGGGAAGGTTTTGTTTACTTTTTGGTTGTCATTAAAAGGATGTGACATTGCATTGCATTGTTTTGCTGCCGTCATTACCATTGGACCCTTGCATACCTTGTCCCTGTAATTAAGGGGGACTATATGGATAGACGCGAAAGCTGACAAGGCTCGCCACTCACACATGTTTTGGACGATAATGAGCAGATCCTGCACAAGACGACCAGCCTAGTCTTAAGCCAGTTCTTCCATAACCCACACATGTTCAGTTTTTGTTTTTCTCTTTTGTGAAAAACATTGTATTGCACAAAAAGAGTTTAGGGTCACTTTGATGTAGTGTATCATTACAGTCTCTGACATCGATCATAGTAAAATTGGGATTTTACACATAAAATGTAAACTGATTTTTGTTCAAATGAGGTTTGTTATAACAAATAAAATATTTTAACATCACAAGAAAATTCACTTTCCTTAAGCAACCATTTTCTTGTTGAGTTATTAAAAGTGTGTAGTTGTCAACATTAGTAATGTGTTGGAATGACTTATTTGGTTTTCCTTTTAAAGTTTGAATATCATTATTTTACATAATGGTCATTGATGTTGGCAGGTGAACCTGGTCTGTTTTTGAGTAAAATTCCAGATGAGATGCGCCAAGGAAAGGATACTGTAAGAGTATACAAGGCATCAGAAGAAGCCAATGAAAAGAAGTTTGTTAGGAATGCTTTTGCTGATGGTGATTTATATTTTAACTTCGGGGATGTGTTGTACCTAGACAAGGACTACTTCTTGTACTTCCACGACAGAATCGGTGACACATTCAGGTAAGACAGATATATTTAGTATGTAAAATGGAATAACTGATATAAGTGTGTATGTGTGCGTAATGAGGAGCATGAAGGTAGAAGGGAAGTTCATGAGATTATAAGTTATAAGATGAAGTATATGGCATTATGCAAAAAGTTGAGTTAAGCGGTCAATCTAGTAGCCTTTTAAATATATAATCAACCAAATACATATGTTTAGCACAGCTTTTATTTAGTGAATGAAAGGAAATTGAATATTTATGAGCCATATTTACATTTTCAGATGGAAAGGGGAAAACGTATCCACAACTGAGGTGTCAAATGTTCTTTCTTTGCTTCCTTTCATCGGTGATGCTAATGTGTATGGTGTTCAAGTACCAGGTATCTTCTGAATACATTGTTTTTTCCAATAAGTAGGAAAGAGTTTCCAGGTCTAAAATTCTAGGGTTTTTTCTTTTCACTGTATTTTCTTCTTTCTTTCTAACAGTAATTTTCTGACAGCAACAAAGAAATTGATATTTGAACATTTTTCAGGTCATGATGGGCGTGCAGGAATGGCTGCAATCACTCTCAAAGAAGGCGATAAAATAACAGAGGCACAGCTGAAGCAGCTGTACCAGCTGTGTGAAGATGACCTGGCAAGCTATGCTCGCCCCTTATTCATTCGTATTTTAAGCCAGTCAGTGCTGTCAGTCACCTTTAAACATCAGAAATACGACCTTGTGCAAGAAGGTTATGACCTAACAAAGGTCACTGACCCTCTATACTACCATAATTCCTCAGCACAGACATACAGCCCATTGACTGCTCAAGTGTTGTCTACATTTCTACAGTCACGGCTCTGAATGTGAATTCTTCAGCCTAATACCAGTGTAATATGTCTCTGAAGGTGTGAACAAGAGGAGATGATAAATTAACTTTCCTTTTCTCTTTTATAATGTAAGAAAAATGGTGAGTGTTGTTAGGGAGATGCTCAGGGTACCACATAACCAGACTAAGGGACTAATCAATGATGCTGATGCTGATTATTTTGGTAACAGTACTATTGTAAGGCTGCTGTCGTGATAAAACTGTATACTTTTGTGATTGAATGTTCTTTAACACACTTAGTGCTCTCATACCATGCTTTGAAGATCACAATAATCAGTCCAGGTATGGACAATAATCAGACAATATCTAAATAGTTTAAAAGGGACGCACACAGTATACTCTGTGGATAAAATTGTGAACAAGAGGAAATACAAAATTTGCTTTTCTTTTCATAATTTGTGAGAAATGGCAGGAGTTGAAGTTGTGATTCTCAGTGTGTATGGGGGACAAAGGGAATATTCATTGATGAGGATGATTTCGAAGATGAGGACTTTGCTAAGATAACACATCGCATAGATGCTGTTTTGTATGTTCGTACCAGTATTATGGCAATTGCTTGAGGTCATTTCGAAATATGAGGGGAGAGGGAGTGGGGAAGAAATTGGAGTACCCAGAGAAAACCACCGATGAACAGGTATCATAATTAGGCTAGATATGAACTAAAAGCCTTTCTCCACAGTGGTGACGACCAAGTGTTTTAACCACTATGCTACCAGTGGTCCTTTCTGCCTTCCACCCTACAGTAGGCTATTGTCCAATGGGTGTCCGGCTGTGTAGCAGGACAGTGCTGCTGGTCTCCACCTGTGAGATTGGATGCACCCCACTTCTTCTCGCTGCAAGCATTTTCATCTCCTTTGGGCTAGAACAAACTCCACTGACTAATCGGCCTTACTATCCATGCTAGCCTATATCACACATACATCACAAAATTATAAAATTTACATATTTGCTAGTTTGGATGACGTCAATGGATGGTGGCGAACAAGCTGATGCATCTATAAGAACCATCATGGGTTCAAGGTCTAGGGTCTGAATACTCCTGCTGGTGGATTGGACACACAAACACTCACAGGGTTGAGAAAACTGGAGTAGTCAGAAAGCAACCACTGTTGGTCAATCCTGAACCTGCGAGCAAGGAGTCAGTTATCAACCCTAGAGAGTAAACAAGCACAGACAAGAGTGTTGGTAGAATGTGACGGATGGCGCTGATCTTACGGAACTCACACCAGACAGACAGCAGTAAGTTGATTATCTACGGTCATGTCAAGAGTGATAATGAATCTCATATTCCTGACAGATGAGGTAAGGGTGATGTTGGTGTTGCCCACCTTGATGTGATTGGCAGACTGGCGAGCGATGATTGATGTCTTCTTGTCGAGCATAGAAGGGCTTCCGTTTTATCATCGTTGAATTTAAGTTTTTTTACATCCAGTCCTTATCCAGCTTCTGTATGGTGCTGGTAGCAAAGTGACTCAGCCGGTGAAGTGGAGCAGGACAGTTGCATATCGTCAGCATATGATTGATGAGAAACATGGTGAGACTGGATGCTTGATGAAAGTGGTTTTGTATACAAAGTTAACAGAATGGGGACAAGTACTGAGCCTTGGGGGACTCAACAAGAAAGTGGAGTTGGGCGAGATGTTTTGTTTAGTTTGCTGCCTCACTTTGTCTTCAGCTGCCATAGTGTTATCAACGCCCAATTAGTGTTCGTTGCTTTCACCAATAATTTCATAATTTATTAGCGTATAAACTCTCAGTTGATGACTTCACTACAAAGATCACAATCTATCTTATGTCCAGATAAGAACACTCTTATGCCTTGAACAGGTACTTAAATTTGTAAGCGTAAAATATTTGTGACCATTGAAATACAGGAATATTTTGTACTTTATGAGATTATAATAAGCAGATGGTTTCAGCTGAAGCAAATATTTTGCATTTATTCTCTCAAGTAAACAAATCGTCCGGGAAACAGCTCTAGCAGAGGTCGCAGTCTACTTAGTCGGGACGCAAGTTCAAAGAAACCTTCTTACCTCACTCCGCGGTTCCAGGTAGATATTGTCAGTTTATTTTACCTGATATATATATATACCTGACTCTTGCAGGAAATTTCAGGAGCGGATGGTTAAAAAAATTCACAGTTAAAAAAAAAATTATATTAATCTTAATGTGCATAAACCCTTAACAAGCCAATTTCAAATATTTGTCAATAAGACATACTAACAATTTCTCAATTCAAACTATAAACAAACAGATGAACTTTCGAGAAATAAAAAGAAAACTTTATATTTGACAGTTGAATTAAGCCCGCTGAATTAAATAACTTTAATAGCCAAGAAAATTATAGACATATATTACTGAAATTCAACTGAGCATATCTTAACATTTTTTTAAACACTTTAATGCTTTTATTAACTGGTAATGTTATCGTGACATTAGCTTTGCGTCCTTGGGTTCAAAGCTTTTTTTATATAAAAAGTCGAGCATAAATGAATTGGCATAACCAAGAAGAAACACGCGTAACAAAATCATGTCGCGTTCTCGTCCATGAACTCAGAATGTAGAGTGACATTTTTCCGGCTTGTATGGTGCAAAAAGTGAGGCAGACGTGAGGTACTTACTACCTTAGAACTCCTGGCTGTCCCTCTATCCTCCCCCTCCACTTCCCTCCCTTCCCCACTGGCTATAGGTGTGGACTGTGGACACCTGCGGAGCGGCACCTTCAAGATAATTAACTCACTTTGATGCTCGCATAGATGGAACTTTCCTGTCAAACTGAGAAACTGGCGTGATTACCGTACAAGTGGTAAGATTTACTGCAAGTGTACTTAATACTATGCAAACAATTAATATTTCCCCCTGACATTATTCATCGTTAACACACACAGCAGACCGTCTCAGCTCCTCCCTTGATGATTACATCCAGTTGACTGCCTGGTTTGTGTAAGGGTAGAATTCGTCCTGTCTGCGAGGTCTGGATGCTGCTTGATAGCTTCAGAAACAAGAAATAAACTAACATTGCCATTAACGTTCTATCATGCAAATTATACTTTTCGTTTTATGCTTTGCCCCTTTTTATTTGCGATCATAACACTGACCATAGTCATGGAGGTGGTAGTGGGACTGGTGAGTGGTGGAAGTGTGGTGATGATGATGATGATTACAGAACGCCTAAGCTAAGATGATGATGATAATTACAGAAAGTCAGAACTAAAATGCCAGGAATGATGGACAAGGTGATGATAGGAGCAGCAGGTGCTGCAGGTGTGGGAGCAGTTGCCTGGCAGACAAAATTTCCTTGGATCAAGTATGATATTCAGCTCATGAAGGTAATTATTAATTAAGAAAACTGTGCTAAGGTCAGTACTAGCAATAATTTTCTAGCCCCACAGTGAATATCCCACCACTATTTTGTAGCGTTAGTAGTATAAGCATATCCATTTACATTCCTCATGTCAGAGTTTTGGTCTCTTTTTGCATGGAAATGTTTGCATGATTGTATCTTGAGTTACAAATAGTTTGTGTGTGTGTGAGAAATACCAGGAGAGGAACATTTATTCAGATTTTGCACTACAGTACAACTGTAATGAGTGCAGCTTACTGATTTGAAAAAAATAATCATTCTTTTAGTCTATTAACTTTAATTTCAACTTTTGATTTTGATTTTAGTGTTATTGTACAAGTCTGATAGTGCTAATGTTGACATGTTAGTGTATTAGCATGCATGCACCAACCATGTCCTTTCTAAGCCTTCTGCTCAAAAAAGTTGTACAGGTCAAATATATCCCGTCATTTTAAAAAGGCTGAAGATCTTTTCTTGCAGACATATGCAGTTCTCTTACCCCTCTCCAGTACTCGGACAGAAAAACCAAATATGTCCACATATTTGTGTGCAAACATTTGACCAGTCAAGATGGTTTCTTGTTGTTTCAGTTCGAGAAGCGTATGAATAAAATGCGCCAAGAATCCATGAAAAGCTTCTTGATTGACAAATTTGAGACCCATGCAGACAAGCAGCCCAAGAAGGCAATGCTCATTTTTGAGGACTCTGTGTATACTTACGAGTTTATGGAGCTCCAGGCTAACCGTGTGGCCAATGCAGTCAGGCATCTTGGACTCGGCTTTGGGGACACGGTCGCCATGATGATCCGCAATGAGCCAGCTTTTATATGGACATTTTTGGGTAAGTTCATTAGAAAAGTAAGAAACAATACATGCCTTTATAGTGTATAGGCCTCAAGTGTACCTTCATACACAAACATGTACACAACAACCACACATGAATGAATACACACCACACAATATACAGTATACATATGCATACATGTACACATGGTCATAAATGATTGCAAACACACACACCTCATGGAGGAAACTGAAGTACCAGAAGAAAACCATACACAGTCAGCCATGTAAACAGGTGTCACATCCAGAAAGAGACAAAGGGGGAAAAACAAATCCCTGTTTCTTGATTACTTTGAAGTAAAATAAAGCTAAAAATTCGAGAAAAATTAAGTTTGATTAAGAGAAAGATAATCGGAATACATAAAAAGTAGTATAAGACATTCTGTGATGCATAAAAATTTTGCATGACCAGTTCAGCAGTCTTAGATTTCTGGATAATCAAGAACTTTCTGCTTTGTGTGTCTAGAGTAATTTATATCATCTGCCACATTAAAAGGAAAGAAAACCAAATTAACTTTTTACAGCATTAAATGTACACTGCCATATTTGTATAATTATATGACTGCGCAGATACCTATGCTAATATATTAATGGTAAGAATTCATAAAGTGCAATTAATGCAATAATTGTGTATTATAAAAAGAACATGTTTGTCACTATTTTTCCCCCAATTGAACAGGAATGCAGAAGCTTGGGATCTCAGTGGCATTCATCAACTTCAATCTAAGCACAAAACCCTTGATACATTCCATATTAGCATCGGATCCCAAAGCTTTCTTTGTTGGACATGGTAAGGATTGTTGAAACTGAGGGCCTTTTCTGCTTCTTTTTATTTATTACCTGGTTTTGCTTCTTAGACTTAATTGGCTCAAGCTCTATTATTGTTATCAGACCTTTTAAAAACCACTCACTACATACATTACATTTACACTTACTACATTTACTATACAGGTTAGATGGGACAACATCAAACAATGTATTGAATTATACCACTTGTCTAGCGTATTAGTGATTAAATGGTATTTGCTTAGGCTAGCACTGTAAGAAACTGGACAGCACAAAACTAAAATGAGAAGTTATCTGTTCACTGTGTGGCAAATAAACACATTGCAATGCCTTTTTGTCTCTTAGGGTTTGACCTGCTTCATGCAGTCAGTGATGTACTGGATGACCTACAGGGTCTCCCCATTTACATCCAGGGGTGTACTGGACATGAGGTGCCACTGGGAATGAATGATTTTGATTCTCTTATGGCACAGTCTTTACCTGTGAGGACTGATCGAAGTGTGAGAAAAAACTTGAACAAGGAGTCTATTCTTTGCTACATCTACACGTCAGGAACAACGGGTATCTTAAAAAAGAAACTAGAGAATAGGGAATCTTACTTTGTTACAACTCACTTTTCAGGTTTCTCTTTTAGAAATGTTTGATTTGGATGTCAGTTTGTAATATATGTGCCTGTACATGCAAGATCATTACTTATGACGGTGAGCGGTTGTACAGTGGATAAGTATGACTTTGACCTAAGACTTGAACATTCAGCACTTCATTACAATGTTTAAACAGGCACATCCACAAGACTTTTTCTTTCCTCTTTTATTGATCTTAGTCAATATTTACCACAATATATAATCCACCGTCTAGATATATAATCCACAGTCCCGGAAGAGGAAGCTATACCTGCACCAACTTAATCTGCACAAACATATCTGTATGTCTCACACAATGTCTTCTCAAGACAGACCATCGCCAGTTGGAAAACATGGTCAGTTTTTTTTTCAGAGGCCAAGCTGCCTCATCCTGAATTTTTTGTTTCCCTGGTCCTTCTTTGATGCTTGACCAAGAATAAGAGAAAGGCAGCTGTGAACGCATGTTTCAGCCTGAATGCAACCATATTTGCATTGATGTCTTGAAGACACAGAAAATCTGTAAAAATAACAACTGTAGTTATTGACCACTATGACCAGAGAAAACTGAAAGGTGATAGTGAATAAAATCAAATTTATCATTCATCAATGATGGTGACATAACAACATGATGATTGTGATCACAGCCTTACAGCATTATTATTTATAATATTCTTTTTTTTTAAATATGTATGCTCACTTATATTTGTAGGTCTTCCAAAGCCGGTATATATCCGTCATAGCAAGAGCTTAAATGTATCGATTATGATGCAAGCAGTCAACTTTTCAACAGAAGATGTTTTGTACACATGCCTTCCTTTGTACCATGGTGCCGGTGGTGCCATTGGTCTGTTTGGTGTTATAGAGAGAGGTACGGTGAAGCCTGAAATGTGTGCATGTGAGAAATAGAGGAAGTTGTGAATATGGTTTTGCATGAATATTTGTTAGTATGTGTGCACATTTGGTCATGCACCTTCTGAGTTTTCCTAGTTATACCTGAAAACAAATATACAGCTGCAGAGAAAACGGGCTTTATATTTTCAAATGTTAATTAGTAAATGGCGCTCTTGCAATCATATATATGCCTGCATGTGTATATTGATGTGTAAATATGTTTCTGTATCCACAGGGGCCACAATGATTTTGGCACAAAAGTTCTCTGCAAGACATTTCTGGCCTGACTGCCGGAAGCATGGTGCTACAGTGATTCAGTACATTGGAGAGATCTTAAGATATGTGTTAGCACAGCCTCCGGTTAGAGTTTAATTTTTTTTTAAATTACCCATTTAATACATACACTTTATCAACTTTACCATATGTCCTATTAGAAGGTTGTTAATAAACCAAATCACTGCCTGCAATGTGGGGCTAGGTAATTAGTGGTCATGTCCACTGCGGTCCTCACTGAACCCAGGTACACCCACTCCTGACCGCTGCATAAGGTTTTATTAAAAGAGCTCAGCAAATTTTTGGTTTGGTTTATTGGCAATGCAACAGGCACGTTTAGTTGCCATCAGTCACCCTTTTTTAGTCTGTCCGCCTTCTGGTGCTTTTGATAAGAAAGTTGAGTACTTCTTCTATTTTCTTTGATTTAATATTATTTTAGTCTCGGCTTGTGAACAGTAAACTTGTAATACAGAATTGATAGACAGTACTGTTGTCAAAATTGATATTTAGTGTTTAGCAGCTGATCAGCTTAATTGTTTGCCTAAAATTAACTTTCTCACAAAATTAGATTATTGTTTTCAAAGATAATGCAGTGCGAATTAGTTTATTAAATTATGTACTTTTTATGTATTTTGTCTAGAATGAACTGGACTGTGTGCACAATGTTAGGGCAGCAATAGGAAATGGTCTTTGCAAGGACATTTTCATAGCAGTACAGGAGAGATTCAAAATTCCATTTGTGTGTGAATTCTTTGGAGCGACAGAAGGTGTGAAACTTATCTTCAACATCGCCAACAAACCTGGGGCCGTCGGACGACTGTCCCCACTACTGGTCAGTTTTCAAGATTTTCTATGTAGTTTGATGACGTAGAAAGTGTTCACATTTATCTGGAGTTATCTGTTGAGACATACAGCACACTTTGTCTACATTGAACATGTTCTTTCGTTCCTTCATTTGTCCTTTGAGGGGTACAAGCGAGCGCATGGATAGATAAGCCAGCTGACAAGGACCGCCTCTGCTTTTGGACTAGGTGATGACTTATGCAGCCACTTCATGCTTCAGTTATTTGGACCAACTTCTTGGCATCCTGCCGAGCCTTATAATTATTAGCTATGACAACAAGAACATGGGCGTGGGGACATGCACGTGGCTAATGTGACAATCAACACAGTAGTCATATCAGCAAGCATGATACTGCAGCCAATCAACAAGTTTCAGTGTGAAGTGCAATGGGTATGACTAAATAAGCACCAAGCTGTGTTGAAGCACTGACATTTTCTCTCGGTCTTTGATTGTGGAACAGCAGTCGCGCGCCAGAAAAAGTTTTAGCCGCCATCCAGACAATTTTTGCAACGGGCAAAACTAATGTTGGGCATTTCACACATGTGAAACACAAAATAAATCCAACAGATGACACGACATTTAAAGAACGGTATTGCCGAGTTAAACCCGGCATGTACGAACAAGTAAAAGAACATTTCCACAGCTTCTGGATAATGGAATTGTATGGCTATAATGATCACCTCGGTCTTGAAAAGTCCTGTGGGTAATTTTTTTTTTAAAATGACATCACCCTAAAGCAGTGCTTTGACTACTAGTTGTTTGTTGGTTTTTTTGTTTGTTTTTTGTTTGTTTTTTTTTGTAGTATTTATCTCTTACTGCATATTATGTTTTTTACGTCAGAACAAAATTGACCCATTCCCCAACGCGTTGGTCAAGTTTGATTATGCCACAGCTCAGCCAATCAGAGATAAAAATGGACGTTGCATTAAAGTCAAAATTGGTGAGTACTCAATTTCTGTTTGTTAATGTGGAAAACTACATTGTTTTTTTATAAATCAAATCATGACGTAGTGTGAATAGTTTTTTGAAACTACAAAAGTAACCAGAATTTATATATAGCAAGATGAGTGAATATAAAAGTCCAAAGCTGCTGCAGAAATCTGCTCTTACTGATTGTATGGCTGGTGAACAAACAAGGAAGACATATTCCCACAACATAGCAATGTTACCTATAATAAAACCACACATAAAAAGATGTGGACCTGTTAGCATTTGTTTGTGTGGAATCAAGGATATAATTGACGTTTTGTTGTGGGAAGAGCAGAGGAACAGAAATTGATTTGTACATAAAGGTGAACACCTGTTGAACTGTTAGAAGTGTGCAGTTGTCAGCATTAGTAATGTGTTGGAATGACTTATTTGGTTTTCCTTTTAAAGATTGAATATCATTATTTCACATAATGGTCGTTGATGTTGGCAGGTGAACCTGGTCTGTTTTTGAGTAAAATTCCAGATGAGATGCGCCAAGGAAAAGATACTATAAGATTCTACAAGGCATCAGAAGAAGCCAATGAAAAGAAGCTTGTTAGGAATGCTTTTGCTGATGGTGATTTATATTTTAACTTCGGGGATGTGTTGTACCTAGACAAGGACTACTTCTTGTACTTCCACGACAGAATCGGAGACACATTCAGGTAAGACAGATATATTTAGTATGTAAAAAGAATAACTTATATAAGTGCGTATGTGTGCATAATGAGGTATGTGAAGGCAGAGGTTAAGTTTATGAGATGGGGTGAGGAGGAAAGTGATGAGATAAAATATCGCATCATGTCAGTCTAATAGCCTTTTACATATATAGATGATCAACAAAATACATAACACCTTTCACTATGTAAATGAAGGGGAATGTAATGCTTATTAGCTATATTTACATTTTCAGATGGAAAGGGGAAAACGTATCCACAACAGAGGTGTCAAATGTTCTATGCTTACTTCCTTTCATCAGCGATGCTAATGTGTATGGTGTTCAAGTACCAGGTATCCTCTGAATACATTGTTTTTCCAATAAAGAGTTTTCAGGTCGGCAATTCTAGATTTTTTCCTTTCATTGTACTTTTATTTCTTTCTTTGTAACAACAATTTTCTGACAGCAACAAAGAATTTGATATTTGAACATTTTTCAGGTCATGATGGGCGTGCAGGAATGGCTGCAATCACTCTCAAAGAAGGCGATAAAATAACAGAGGCACAGCTGAAGCAGCTGTACCAGCTGTGTGAAGATGACCTGGCAAGCTATGCTCGCCCATTATTCTTGCGTATTTTAAGCCAGTCAGTGCTGACAGGCACCTTTAAACATCAGAAATACGACCTTGTGCAAGAAGGTTATGACCTAACAAAGGTCACTGACCCTCTATACTACCATAATTCCTCAGCACAGACATACAGCCCATTGACTGCTGAAGTGTTGCCTACATTTCTACAGTCACGGCTCTGAACATGAGTTCTTCAGCCTGATACCAGTTTAATATGTCTCTGAAGGTGTGAACAAGAGGAAATGATAAATTAACTTTTTTTTCTTTTATAATCTAAGAGAAATGGTGAAATTAAGTTGTTAGGGAGAGATACAGCCAGACTAAGGGACTGATCAGTGATGATAATGACGCTGATAAAAACTTCATTATGATAATCTTGAGCTCTTGATAATGATTTTACTTTTAACCAAACACATACACATCATAGACTTTAATTAATTTTTTTGTTGCTGCATTTTTTTAAGACTTTGCATTCCTGCAGTGAGGGTGCTTTCATGTTTTTGGTAAAACTGTTATTGTGACAAAACTTCCTATTTTGGGGACTGAATATTCTTTTGGATGTTTAATGCTCTACACATTGTACACATGATCACAATAATCAGTTGATATACAGTATAAACAGATTGAAGGGACACACATAGTAGAGTGGTTAGAAAGACATCAAGTTATTTTTCTTTAAATCATGTTATTAAAAAGTTATTTTGGATTGTTAGGCAGATCATTTACACATTACAAGCGTTGTATTTGTTAGTTCATAGATTAATTTTGATATCATTTTCAATATATTGGTGGTTGTGGCACAGTAGCTGTTGCACTGTATGTCATTGGTCCATATGTTGGTTTTGGGACTTTTCTTTCGGTATGTGACTCAATTTGTTATGAGTTGACAGTTGTTGTCTGGGTATTTTGCACACACTCCAGTTTCATCTGCCCTGTACTTGACAGAGACAGAGAGAGAGACAGACAAAGAGAAAGAAATGTACAAAAGTGGTGGTTAAGAAAAGGTCTCATGATTCATTGTGGCCAGACCTTGATAATAATCAGCATACAACTAAGAGTTTTGCTTCCCTTTCATAGGAAAATGTTTTCTTTTGAAATTAAGTGCAACACATGATCAGATTTGTCATTCCAAATACATCAAGAGAAAATCTCTTTAAGTGAATTTTTTTACATGCATATTTGTCACTAAATTCTAGACAATAGATGGCAGGGAGCAGCAGCTAGTTACAGATCATCACTAACAAGCTTGCAATCAGCACACGCACACATGGGTTGGAGATCAGCATGGACAACAATAAAATAATGATGAACAATAACATTGAAACAATACTGGAAATTGAAGACCACAATGGAAAGTTGTTGGTGGGATTTTCGTGTACAATGGGAGATAAGCGAGATTGTATGCTAACAGCATGTGTCTCCCTTGAATTGTTTCTGAGGTAAAGTTCTCACCTTTGACAAGCGTGGATGGTTAACTGATAAGCTGACATTTTCTTAGTTCTTCTTATTGAAACTAGCACAAATCACAATGCGGTTTGCATAATTTTGTTTCCTTAATGCTATTTTTTAATATTTTATTTTGTCCCCTATTTTTATCGTAAACCTTGAACGATGATTCACGTCAGACGTTTGACTATTTCCTGACATACGTTCAACCAACCACTCGATCGCTCCACGAACTTGTATTATTATTGTATAATACACGTCCATGATCGCTCGATACTTTCGGTGAAAAATTTTTAAAATCATTTACCGTGCGACGAGTGACTCTCACGCATGCGCAGTCTATGCCCACTCGGTCAATCATGCGACACATCCGCGTTCCTTATACTGTGGTTCAAAATCTTTGAAGTAATCCTGTGAATCAATCGCCCGCTGTCGAGTCTGTTTCCAGTCTTCTTCAGATTTATCGGAAATGCAGTGATGATGATGATAATGATAGCAATTGTTAGAGTGGCTGACCTCATAATATGAGGGAAACGTACTCCATCATGGTTAGACCGTGACGTGTGCGTGGCTCTCGCAAATGATGGAAGGACTCAGTCGTGCTGCAGTTGGTCCAGATGGGCTCGACCCTTGTCAGAGCAAACTAATTCATCCTGACAGCTCATAGGTTTTCCAGGGACGCACCGAGCTGTGGGCATCACAGCAGAGTGTCTGCAAGTCAGGGGAGGTCACAGAGTTCGAACGTGCCCAACACATGGAAGCAGCCCTAGCACTTCCGGTGACCTCGAAGGTTGGCGGTTAATGTAACACAGCTTATGTAAAGATACGTCAGGAATGTACTCAAATTTGTTTACGTTGTGAAGGCTTCAGCCAGAGGGAGAAATGGAATCATATGTTGACTGGGTGTTGGTGTGTACACACGTGACCTCAAAACGTTGACTTCTTTCTGTGCACGAACGGTGTTTGGAGGCGTGGATCATGAGGTGGGAAAGGGATAAAGGGGAAGCGGGTAGTGGGTAGCCAAGTCGTTAGAGCAGTGGTTATCAAAGTATTTCGGACCGCGGACTCTAAAAGAGAGAAGAGACGGGCACCGCCCTTACAATAAAACTGGTTCGAGAAAAGTGAGGTTCTCTAACATCTCACCCCTCAAGCGACATCACTTGTAAGTTTTTAGTTTGGAAACATATCTTACCGTTATAATCACGTGACCTTGCTGCACGCAGTAGACTGTCTTGTTATATTTGATACGTTTTTAAAATCTCTCGTCAAAGTCCCACCTCCTCCTAAAGAAAGTTATCATCAGCTTGCAGTCATGACAGAAGCCCTTTATCGGTCTCAGGGAGTCTCCGGCGGAAGTAGATACACGTCCATCAGAGAATTGGCTGCCATGTCTGGCATGCTGTATCTGCTCTTTGAGATGTGAAGATAAGCGAGAGCCACCCAGCCCACGCAGGGGATGCGATTTGGGATGTAACCGAGTGGCCAAACTTATCTCTTGTAATGAGGGAGGTCTTGAAGCCCGGGGTGGATGATGCGACATCGTCCGCATTTATCTGCTGTTTGGTCCCTTTCAACTGTTGTGAATAGCGTGTGGTCTTCGTTATCTTCGCAGGTAACTGTTATAGGTGTGCACATGACAAGGGCGTTGACTTGTCTGTGAGTGAGGGAGCAGGTGAGTGAGTGTGATTCAGGGATAAACAGCGTTTATCTTTAGGAGAGAATGAGGAAGTATTGCATGGGGTGTTTGAGCTTGTGAATGTTTTCATTGAGTGTCGGTACGTGAGCTTGAGAAAGTAAGCAAGAGAGAGAGAGAGGTAGGGGATCTTCTCTCTTTTAAAAAAATCAAACAGGTTATAGGTCATCTCTTCATCAAAAGTTTCATGAAAAGTTTTCATCTTGTTGAATGGCCCGCAATCGCACCGCGCCAACGATTTGTAATCACATTTGTAATAACAGTGCCATCAGTTGTCTCAAGCAGACAGCATCCCATACACAAACCGATAGCTTCACAAACTTTAAAAACACACTTACACTGCATACACAGAGAAAGGGAGAAGGTTTGAGAAAGATATCGTGTCAGACAGTGTTTCCTGTCACTGTGCTCCCAGCTATCAAATGGGATTTTAATCGCAGACTGCCAATACCCGGAATCTTTCCTCAGACTTCCCACCCCACCCTACCCAACGCCACCCACTCTGTCGGCATCTTGGAAAAGGCCACAAGAATCAGCGGAACTGTAAGAGCAGATAGATGCTGCTTATCTATCATCGTCCGAACACCGCCAGTAAACACACAGCCTCAAGAACGGGAGGAAGGGAGAGGTCTAGTATTTGCAAGGTTCATGAAGAATCTTTACTGTTACACGTTTGTATAATAAAGTAACCGTTATCACCGAGGTTTATAGAGTGTGTGTAGGGAAGAGAGTGTTAAAGACCGAGTGTCGAGGTCAAGGTGCGTACCAGAGAGATATGCATTCTTAAAGTTCGTGGAGTTTGCATACCAAAGAGATGTTTATAGCAAAGATTTAGAGGGTGAATACCAGAAAGACATTTATTGTTAAAGGTAAGTGCAAGTGCGACTTTTATTATCGAGGTTTGTAGAGAAAGCATATCGGAGAGAATGCATGTGTTGACATATGCGATGATGTACTGGTTTAAACAGTTTAAAACAAATTAGACAAGTATGAAGGAGTCTGCTCTTTGTGCTACATGCTCCATCTACCATGAGCATGAAGTGCAAAGGAATATCACTCTTTATCTCTCAGTCCCTAAATCTCTCTTATTCTCTCACTCACTGACTCTCTCTTTCGATTTTAATGAAAGAGAGAGGTTCATTCCAGTGAACACAGGCCGTAGAGACCTGCGAAATTTTCCGCTCATCGGCAACTAAGTAAGAAATAAAATCTGTGCATATAATTAGACGAATGAGAGCGAAATTACTGATGACCTTTCTCTTGGGAGAGAAGCCATACAAAGACAGATATACAGGCCGCGAGAAGAAAATGGTTTAAGCCCTTTGATTGAGAGCTGTACAAATTAAAACATTTTATGGACGAGGGCTCTTTTGCGAACACGAAAATATTCTGGCAAGGAGTGCACAGCCTGCCTGAACTATTTATCAAATCACTTGACATTTAATTTATCTCCTCCAACCACATTTTAGAAAGAGCCGATAATTACAATCAGAAGGATATTTCATCTGGTTACAGATGCTTCAGACTATCGTTGCCGGCTTTTAACAGACGGTTGATGATAGTTGGTTTCACCGCCGGCACTGATTGCACAGACTGTGAATACATTGTGATTCCTGCTGTACACCGTCTGGAACACAACGGCACCACACTCACCCACAGTGAGCTCAGCATTTAGAGACAATATAGTGTTGGTGCTGCAGACTCCACAAAAGCGATGCCGGAGTCCAGTCCTGTGGGTATTACATTCATCAGCTCGCTATTAACGATTCCTCTGGCAGTTATGTCAACGCTGTAAGTTCCTGTGCATTTCATAGCATCACAACATGTCATGGTTTTGCGTCTTTGAAACGTTATTGAAGGAAGGAACGAAGGAAGGAACTATTTTATTACTCAGTATCATGGGGGATACATCATGATGACTTTATGAAGCATTTCTATCCTGAAGTAAAAGGTATACAAAGTGAATTATTTACAGCATGGAGACATACCATATCAGGACAGAAGAGACCGTTAAACATTACTACATTGTTACTCCGTTGATATTTAAGCACAGTTATGCCCAGAGAAAGTATAAAAAATAGAGTGTATTTACGAGAGAAGGAGAATGAGAGAGTGTGTGCTCGTGTTTGTGTATGCTTGTGTATGTATATGTGTGTGTGTGTCGGTGGTGGTTGGATAGAAAATCGTTTGATTTCACGGGGTTGGACAACTCTAGTAGCACATTAGACTTATTCCAAGAGATGGAGGACAAGAGCAAGAGAGAAAGATCTGCTTATAAAACTTTCCGTTGCAACTTCCTAACTTCGCGAAACAAAGTTTTGTACTTACCCTGGCATCATTGGGTAGTTATCGTCGTCCCGTGAGCCATCATAGGACTAAATTCTGATAACCATTGACAGTCACTGGCACGCAGCGAGCAGGTCACCCCATGTGGCCCTCCCTCGACAATCAAATACTCTGGTGGGACAGCAGTAAGCAGTCGACATTGCGCGCGCGCCTGACCCCGAGGTCGAGTTGTCTCTGTGGAAGACAGAAGCGACGCCATTGTAATCTTATTTTTACAAAGCCACTACACTTCCGGAAACTATCTCAATGCCACAGTTTGGGGGCAACAGGGATGACAGCGGCTCACAGACACAGAGACCAAGGGCGGATCTGGTGAATATTTGACTCCAGGATTGTAGTTATTGATGACAGCCTCATGCCCCGTGAATAGGACGTAAGGTTAACAAATGGAATGTGAAGTGTTTATGACACGATAAACCGATACTTGCCCTTCTTTCGACAGAAATAATTATCTTTAAAGAAAGAAAAGTGTAACAAGATTATTATATAAATATCGTCTTTTCATCCCAAGATATCCCCAGTTTTGGATCATGTACTCTTTTGATTTCTCCACCTCCCCTCTCGCCTTAACTATTGTGTTGTAAGAATGATAGCGAGATAAAATGTTGGGGTTGTATAAATATATATATATTCTTGATATAAACATTTCTCTCTATATAATAATATAAAAAAGATACATTTACACATATATGCATTTGTACATGGTCCCAACGAAAGGGACGCCCAAAACCGGTTTCGATGGCGTGGTGTAGCTGCGGCCCTATCGTCCACTGGGGGACACTAGGAACAAGAAGAAGCATATGTACAGACACGCATGTATATGTGCATGCACTTACATATATGTAATAATAAATAATAAACATGTGATTTATATTGAGCATAATCACGCTCACGAAGGAGCATGTCCTCAGCGCTTAGGACAACTAGAAGACATGGACAGAATAGGAATGACAGAAAGAGAAACAACTAGGCAGACAAGTAATAACAGACAACCATAGAAGCTACAAAGAGGAACAAACAATTGGATAGAGTATGTCATAAATCTGTAGAAGAAGATGACTAGTCAATTGACTTACATCACATGTATTGACAGCTAAGTTGATTGGTGTGTGTATACTCTCTACATATTTACATACACATGTACAATCACAAATACATTATGCGCAGTCAGACCCTCCTGTCATCTTACAATTTTTCTAATTAGAATTAGTAAAATTAAGATATTAAAAAAATTCCTTGATTCAAGCATATTGTATGATATGTATAAAAATGTGGACGCACAAACACGTTATATTTATATCATGTAAATACGTCTCTTGTGTATATGTCTCAAGCATAATATGTATGTATGTGTAAGGGGGGGATTAGTGAGGGGGGTGCCTGCTTGTTTGCATTCAGGACCGCCGTCCTCGATGAAAATGCGGTATAATAACGCAAGATCAAGAAACCCGGCAACACTCGGACAGAAGTCATTTTCCGCTGCGAGGCATCTGAAAGACCGATAAATAGTTTCCTTTCTTGTAGCTATGGTAACAGTATTCATATATGCCCCTGCGAGGAAGTGTGGCACCGCACGCCTCGGGGCGATAAGGCAACAGATCAAGCGGGCGGCAAGTCGGCAACAGGTCATCTTAATTACAGACACTATGTCTGCTGCCCCGGAATTTCAAGATGGAAAAAAGGAAAAGAATGCACAGAGGAGATTTAGACAAAAAGAAAAAGAAGAAGAAGGAGATAGGAAGAAAAGAAGAACGTAAAAAGAAGTAGGAGAAGAAATCGAATAAGTCAAAATAGAAGTAGAGAAACTATTAGAAGAAATGAAATGGCACAAGAAGTAGAAGTAGATTTAGTAAAGAGGAAAAAAAGTAGGAGTAGAAAAAGTAAAAATAGAGGTAGAAATGTAGACGCAAAAAATGTAGAAATGTGGAAGTAAAAAAAATGTAGAGAAAGAAGTAGTAGAAATAGAAAAGAAGTAGTAGAACAGAAGTAATAAAATTAAAAATAAAAGTAGAAATACAATTAAAAAAGAAGTAGATATAGAAATATGAAAAAATAACAGTGGAAGTAGATGAAGAAAAGTAGCAGTAGAAGTAGTAGAAAGTAAAAAGGAGTGAAGTAGAAGCAAAAGAAGTAAAAATGTAGTACAAGTAGAAGTGGACATAGACTAAAAAATAGAGGAGACAAAGAAAAGTAGGAGGAGACAACAACAATGATCATACAAACAACCCTTAGAATAAGGGGCAAGCACTCTGATAAAGGCAGCGCTGCAGTCGAGTAATGTTTGCCTCAACCAACGATTCCTGTCCCGCTTCTTCCTTGAAAATGTCCCTCCTCTCTGTTCCTACTGGTTGTTGTTGTTGTTGTTGTTGTTGTTGTTGTTTCTGTTGATCCTTCTGTTGCGGCAGCGCGTGGCAATTCTTTAGAAGCTGTTGCTGTCCGCGGTGTTGCTGACGATGCTGCTTCATTTGTCAAAGAGTCAAAACATTCGTATAAAGATTTTGAATAGTTAAATAAAAAAATACTTGTTTACTCATTTTCAAAAAATAACCATTTTTATCAAGCTCTTCGTTTGGAAGATGTGGTTTTGCACATGTATGATATATAGATATATAAACAAACATTGTAAACGTACCTAGTACATCATTTACAATTTTGGTTGCATACCTAGTGTCCTAATGTGACATAGACCTACATTTTGCCTTCTCTGCTTTCGAGTTGTCAAAAACAAGAACAAGTCGGAAAATCCTTTTCAGCCAGTATCTTACAGTCTACCTCTCCTTTTTTTTTCTCTCCACCATCTGTGCCCGGAGCCACTACAACCAGGAGCAGCACCGTCCTCTGATCTTCTAAAGACATTTTTCTTGGCTTTGAAAACAAGTCTAAGCTTGCTTCAGGATGCTTATTAAGTTTGGTCGTCAGAACATGGCGGTAAAAAGGAATATTGCATGTAAGAGACTAGAGAAAGAAAATATAGACATAGGAGAGAGAGAGATTCAAAGAGTAATGACGCCAACGATTAACCTTGGGGCAAGCAGTAGCCAACAATTATGTCCTTAGAGAATCGATAACGGTTTGAACGACTGGATCCCGTGTAAGGCCCGCCTCAAACCCTTCTCCTCCGCCATACTGCTCCCTCCTCTCCTCCACCGCAACCCTTCCCTCCACTGCTATCCACCCATAGCCACTGGCCTTGGCTTCTAGTCTAGAGAGATATAGTTAAGGCGATTATAGACCTTTACTGCACAATTGTCTGTCATTAGTGTCATTCTTCCTGGCCCTTCTCGCCAGATCTCGGGCAAAACGCGACTGACGCTAAACGGCTTTTGACGGAGACTCGCGACGGCAGACGTTTGCTCCTGTAGGAGTGAGGGAGTGAGTGAAGGAAGGAAGGAGACATGCGTTTCGTAGCAAACTTTCGCGTGAGGAAAGATATTTATCGAGGGTTTAGAAAACGTACTCAGGCCTCTGCTTCACATTTTATTTATTTGTTTATTTGTTTTTCTTTGCCGATCGTTAGAATAGTTCAGTGGCAGGTTGCAGCGCGTGCAACAGGTCTGGCATTAAGGTGGAAGTGTCCTGACTTAAGCGGAGGGGATGTCAGGCGAAGAAGGTCCGTTTTAATAATAGGGAACAATTTTCAAGCACTTTTCATCAAGCTGTCAGCTCACGCCTTGTTAACTCCGGGAGACACGGCAGATTTTAAATCCAGTTCCCGATCAAAAATAATATTTCTTTCCTTCCGTTATTTCAGAAACTCTCTCCATCTCATGTGCCGAAGCTGCACCACCGCTTCCAAAGCCATCTGCATATGTCCGCGCATAATCCACAGAAAGTAATGGGCATACAAATAACATCAACTATAATATCAAACTAAAGGATATTAGATGCTTAATTAAAGTAATAATTCTGCATTTGTGCAATCGCTTACATTATTGTTACATGCGTCACGTGGTATGTTATTTGTCACAGCACTACTTTCGTGTTCTGCAGCAAAACCTACATTAGTGTAAAATAAAAATTGTGCATTTTGCCAGTTTCTTATTACTGTTTGAATTGAAATAGTTAAATACTTGTAAATTCAAATAAATGCCGGAAGTGTTAATTTGTTACGCAAGTTGATAATTGCTGACTTATGAAGCACACTATTTCTTTGTAAATATGATAAACTGACCACTATCATTTAGAATTTAGATTTTTTATCTTTTTTTTTTAGTCTATGCCAATCAAGCCATTATTTAAAACATACCAGAGTATGCACCTGTCGATAGAGTCAAAAGCTTCTTGAAACTTGATGAAGGTAACGTATAATTGTTATCTTTCTCGAAAATTATATGTATGAGAGAGAGAGAGAAAGAGAGAGGGGAAGGAAACTAATGCTTTGACACATTTTCGCTATGAATTTTGTTCAGCTATAAATGCATTTCTTTCTGTGGAACTGGTAACACGTGATGAGGCTACACCGTGATCCATTGTTTATTTGGACCCAACGAGACCCTCAACGGACGGTCCTCAATGACGTTCATGAGAAGGAAAGGAGAGTTCCGGATCTTGAATGCTTGTGCCACTGCAGTCTCAATAGTTCCTGCTTTCTCCATCCAAATACTACGTTGGAAAACAAATTAGGGTACTAGGCAGAACAATTTTTTTCATTGATCGTAGAACCCACAATCCACGTCCTTAATAATGCTGTGTAGTCATAAACTGCCATCGCTCATCCTCCTGCAACTTCTCATAACAACAAAAGAGAACAGGGGAGGTTAACTTAGGACTCACCACAGAGAGAGAGAGAAATCGCATTTATCTTTTGGGTGGGAGTGAGTAGGGTTGGGAGAGTGGTACACCTCATGTGATCCGCGATAGCCGTGATGTCTTCACAGTTCTCTCTCAGCTGTGCTGCTCTTACCATGCATCAACATCCCTGCTGTACTTGTCGGAAGATGTTGCCGCAAAGCTTGGGAGGGGGGGGAGCAGAGTTCACTTGACAAACGTGGCAACAACATATCAAAATGTATAGTCGCCGGGCCAGATTCTTTCTGCAACATCTGTTGCTCACATGGGACCGTGCACAGACTCATGCGATGTATCACAGACTGACTTGGTCTCGACACAAACCTACATTTCTTTAGAAATGAATATCCTTACTTCAACAGTGTTGACATTACCACCAGAAAGCATCTGTTATTGTTGTAATACTGATGTCCATAATTCATGATGAGGGGTTAAAATTTCGCATTGAAGAAACCTCTTCCTTGTTTGCTGATTTTCATCGGGATTATGGCATCAGTGTAGTAAACTGATCTTGCTATTCCCTGGGATAAAAAGAGTCCACCAGACCAGGAAGACCTAAAGGACACGAGAAGAAAGCCTCGTGCAAAATGTTAAAGAGAAAGATCGCTTAGACACTCAAATTGTTCACACAAAAAAATAATAAAATAATAAGTACATAAAAAGCTGCCAGACGTGCAGCACTATGATGAAACAAGGTTAGTTGCTTTGCACCGCGCGAACTCCAAACGCATGGCTATTCTGGGATATCGGAGGAAAAAGCAACACAGAGGGAGGCTGGGAGGGAAGGAGAGAGAGAGAGCCCTGGAATATCCCAACAGAATAAGGAGGCGATACTTTTGGGTGCTTCGTTAAAGTAGATTCTATTCTGGGCGGTGAAGGTGGGCGCTGGTTCACGCATTGTTGCCATGCTTCCGTTTGCTTAACCATGTGGGGGGCTTAGGGTGCAGAGATTTTATCGACAAAGACATGAATAACCAATAACCGAATTTTGATCAGCTCTTTAGCGCTGTCCAGCCAACCACTAAGATCGATTAGCGGAAAATAAAAGCGACGAACGGCGGTACTGTAGACTGGGGTAGGACGGTGGGCGTGTTCGGGTGGAGGGTATGACATTCAGCGATGCCGTGATCACCCTGGACCTTTTCATCATCATCATCATCATCATCATCATCATCATCATCATCATCATCATCATCATCATCATCATCATCATCATCATCAGCATCAGCAGCAAAAAAAAAATAAATACATAAAAAATAACAGTCACAGAGAGTTAAAATGGTATTATCATTGCAAGAGACATGCACCCGTGTCACCACTAAGTACGGGGATGATCCCCCTCCCTTCTGTTCCGTTCTCCATCTCTCCCGCCATCATCTCACATACAATCGATGAGCCGTTACGAACAGCGACCGCGAGTCGTGGAGGAATTGGCGAGGGTTCTCGAGAGCCGGCTGAGAGCTCCCTGCCAGCGTCTGGGGAGGACGTCAGCATCTGTCGTATGGTCCTCCTGCAGCTCGTCCAGCACCGGACAGCCCCACTCTCGCCCCACTCTCGCCCCACTCGCGGTGCACAAGGAGCTGCTCTCACCTGCCGTTCGCTTGCGTGTAGGTGGAGATGGACTCGAAACCCGAGTAAGCAGTGTCCCGCGAAAATTGCAGTGGCACGTTCTGATTACAGTTAATCACAGCCCGGGATTCTCCCCTCCCCCTCCGCAGTCGTGGTCACAATTACAGGCGAGGTTGTGAATGTTTCGAAGTTTTATGATGGACTGGACTATCTCAACTATCTGCGGAAAGCTATTAATTGTTTAAAGCCTGAGCAGATTTCGCACATTTCAAATGTCACGTGATTTGGCTCCTGACCTGCGATTGGGTATACACACATCTACAAATAGGCTCGTGTATATATATATCAATAATTACCTTTACCTACATATTGATATATATATAAATGTATAAAGTGCATGTGTGGTCAGCTATCAATATCACAAGATCATTGGAGACATTTTTATTCTCACGTCCTTACTTTCGTGTGAAGAAGAATAAAGAAGACAATGACGTGAGGTGAGAGGTGAAGGGGTAGGTTGAAGAAAAGAAAGAAAAGAGCAAATTAAGGAAGGTAAGGAATGAGAAAAAGAGAAGTGGAATAAGTGACAAAGAGGAAGAATGACAATGAAAACGGGATGTGGAGGACAGGTAAAAAAAATGAGAAAGATGACAGAGGAGAACAAATAGATATATAAAATGAGACGACACGAGGTGTGATGAGATAAAGTTGGGTGAGATGGAACGAGATAAAATGAGTTGACATATAACACGATGAGATGAGCGACGGATGTACAGGCGACGATAATGACGGCTTTTGAATAACAACAACTATTCCGGCTTTCTACCGATGTGAAAAAAGCCAATGGAAAACATTAGTTTAAAAACATCTTTGACGGAACTACTTTTTTTTTTTAGGTTGTTGCCTCTTCATTCGGTCAGCAAATTGCACCACTGCCTTCTCCCCGAAGCAACAGAATAAGGAAGACAGAGAAGAGAGACGGAGAGAAAGAGAGGAGAATGAGAGAGAGATATCCATGGCAAAAGGGGACAGAGGAGAACTTAAGGAAAAAATCTATACCAAGCAATTTCCATGAAAAGCAAGCAATTCTGGCTAACTGCCGGTGCCTTGCACACTTCACTACATTTGCCTAACGCCATTAGCGAGCTGCAGCAACTGATGGCAAAGATTCTCTTGATGACGTGTTGTGACTGTAGGCAAACGAGATGCTTGTTTCCGCACTCGCTATTGATTGGCTGACCTTAGACAGCGACACACACAAAAAAGAAACAAAGAAAAAAAAAGAGGAGAAATTAAAAAAAAAAACCTGATCGGGCTCCAATTTTCTTTGTTGTTTTTTTTCCTCACCCCTCAAGCAGGAAGTGGGGGAGCATCCCTACTTTTGTCAACCGTTGGTTAATGCAGTTAGGCTGCTGTAGAATGTTTCTGCGACAGATCCTCTGTAAAGGGAATTTTAGCTTTGCATTCCTCCAGGAGACTAGTATAGGGTCTGTCTAATTCTGCCGACAGAAGGTAGGGGCAAAAAGTCTGCGATTTGAACCTGCCATAAAGTGTCAGAAGAACTGCGAGCAAATCAAACATTCTCTCTCTTTCTCCAGCTAAAGTAAATTACACAGCGGCTCGTAAATATGAATACTTGGGGATGGGGACAAAAAAATTGAGTCAAGTCATTGGGAGAGACAAAGCTAATTCGCTTGCCCATGTTTGGCAGTTGTTTGAGGTATTGAAATTAAGGCCCCCCACCAAAAAAAAAAACAACAACAAAACAACAAAAAAACAAAAACAACCCCCCCAAAAAAACCCAAAAAACAAAAAAACGACAACAAAATAAACAACAAAAACCAAACAAACACACAGGTGTGTGTGGCTTGAAGGACGTACTTTGTGGCTCAAATAAAATAACCCTGGGCATCTAAAGTGCTGCTTACACCATGACAATGCCGCTGTCACGTGTGTGTGGGATGCGAGGCGTCCAGCCATGAAAATTGCGAGGAGCTGCGGTCTGTCAAGTTTACGACAGGAAACCGCAGGTCAAAGTTTCAGTGAACCGGTTCACTTATTTCTTTTTGCCTGTGGCTGCTAAAGAGGTCTTCCCACTACTGACTGCCTCCGGACAGGCATGCAGACAGGCAACCAGCCAGCCAGCCAGACAGCCAGATAGACAAACAGCTGCAGGAAGTCGGGCAGACAGTCAGCATTGCTCCATTTTCCAACGGCCTCATTTTCAGAATTGTTCTCATTCACATTTTTTTTCCCAACAGCTGCTCATTTATGGATTCAAATTTTATGGGCTATTTCTGTTCTTTGAATGCAGCGAATTCATGAATTCTCTTTCTTTTATCAATGGTTCACAATTTTAATAAAAACTGGATATCTAAAACTTTTGATTTCATTTATTTCGCTTATTGCTTAATCCCGAAGTTTAAAAAATTAGCAAATGGAATTGTTTTTTTTCTGTTCATTTTTCTTTTTGTTTCTTTCTCTTCTTTTGTCCTTGGTTTAATCTATCTTTCGCTCTTTTTTCTCTCTCTCCTGTAATTATCTACTCATCAACGTACGCATTTCTTCACGCCAAGAAGAGCAGAGTACTGTTCAAGAGACCTCTAAGAACATTGGTCATGCCCCTGACTCTGGCACCAGGGAGGAGTAGTAATCACATCGCAGACTTAGGAAGGGGAGGAAATTCGATAGCGTCCTACCGGCAGGACATTTTTTCCTACTTGTTGACCGCTGGTCCAAACCTTTTGCCCCCATCCGAAATGTATCTCTAGTCATCAATTCGTCATTATTTAGTGAGAGGACGACAAGGCTTGGTGACCTTTGACCATTGTCTGATCAAAGGGAGGTAACATCCACCAGAGTTTCAGACCCTGAGGTCAACGTGACTATGTCAGTGTCGGCAAGGTACTGTCTGTCCCTCCCAACAGACATCAGCACCAAGTGCGAGGGATTCTGGGAAACACTAGCTTGAGGATAGTGTGAGACGAACCTATGTTCCTTGCCCTGCTTCCTTTTGTGAGAAGTGTTTACTAGACATTGTTTACTGATGTATGACATTATCTGACGGTTTATCTGTCTCTGTCTTTGTCTCTCTCTGTCTGTCTCTCTCTCACACACACCACCCAAACTCAGAGGGAAAGGTGTGAGAACGTGAAAGAGAGAGAGAGAAAGAAGGGAACTGCACCCATTAAATGTTCGCACAGTTTAATACTGAGCAATCAACAAAGAGGTAATCAATAGGAAGAAAGATGACAGAAAAAAGGAATCGAAATGAATAATTTAGCACCCACTTCAGCTTCCACTTCCGATTCTCTGAATATTGGACTAGTTTATTTTTTAAGCAGCGTTGCTTGCCTAACGGTACAGAAAAATACATGACACGGCATCTGTTATAGAAAATAAGAAAACTGCATGTTTTATATAAGAAAAGCCGTCGTATAATGCTCAGCAAAATATGTATCAGACTTTATCGTCTTCAAAATTCAGACAAAAAAATAAATCCTCTTAAAAAGAAACACTGGAGTCAAGCCAACCGATCAGTACAATCCTTAAAACTTGTTTCAAAAACTCAAAAATACTTTGTGCCTGCGTCTGTGATCAAAGGTTGATTTACGACAGTCCCGAGAAAAATTAAGGAAATTATTGTTGACCCTCAATTAAATGTAAGATGAAATAGTCAAATCCTGGTACAGGCGCCTTTAGAGGCTTGTGTCTTCAGGTCAGTCTCGTTTTTCATCTGATTCTTTTATCATGGGCTTTCCTTCAGATGTTGCAGTGTTGTACCCACAGTCATCAACAGGGTTCTTGAAAAGAAGTTATGCAATATACAGATTATGCACAGCCACATACAGATACACACATGCTCTGACATATACACACAGAATGGAGGGAAAGACAGAAAGAGAGATAAATAGAGAGAGATAGAATGCTCATACATAACACCAAAGATATTTATCTGCATGAACCTGCAATGGAAGGACAGGACAATGTTTTTGTGTGCTTCATGTCAACACAGAGATGCAAGGTAGCTTATTTCACGATAACAAAATAAATATATATTATCACCCTACACAACCGTGGGCTTATTAAGTCGACATTCAATGTCGAGTTTTCTTCTCGATTCAGCGCTATTTACCTCCTCTTCTGATTCTTCTCAACCCCCCGTATATTGTTACCTTCGAAGATTTGGTCAACGTAAAGCTTGTGAGAGGGAGATAATGGGGTAAACCCTTGCGGCAAAATCGTGTCGCAGGAAATTACGGGACGGATCGTCAACTGCGGATATCCACTACCAGAAAGAAAGAAAGAGAAAAAAAAAAGAAAGAAAATGAGTGCCGGCTGAGCTAAGTGTGTGGGAAGTGGACCTCGACCATCTGATAGACACGGAATCACATGCGTCAAAGAGCTGAGTCAAGAAGAAAGTGGGATCGCCTGGGACAAGCTGCAAAACGAGTCATCTGCGCGTGCTGCACTTAAAAGCCCTCGAACGATGTGAGCACTCGAGCACAGGAGGCGGGAATCACACGACGCCGGCAACGCGGAGGCTGGGGAGGCGCCTGATGACGATGGCCACCATCGCCGCGACAACCGCAAGGTGGCTTAGAGCAGCTGACCGTCAACATCCAATGGATAT
The DNA here is from genome assembly GCA_004794325.1 of Pomacea maculata. NCBI lineage: Eukaryota > Metazoa > Mollusca > Gastropoda > Architaenioglossa > Ampullariidae > Pomacea > Pomacea maculata. Next base: position 315,151 of record SRHC01003342.1, on the reverse strand, counting down.
TTTTAATGTTCCATTCCACGAATAAAATACTAGCTCACATCTGTATTCATAACTTTTCAGTATTATAGATATCGATGGAGAAAACAACATTATAGCCACACAATTTCAAAATGAAGTACAAGGAAGGTAGGTATACACAACAACAAAGCCAAACAGATTGTCTCCAAAACAAAACTACAAAACAGCAGCAAAATAATTCCTACAACAATATATAATGACCTGCGTGAGCATTGGCGAGGAGTGTAATATTGCTGACAGTATTGCTGTAGACAGAACATATTCTTTCTGGGCAGTCTCCCCAACCTGCCGTTTGTTTTGAGTCCCTCTAGGATATTCAATCAGTTGAAAATCGTCTGGTCACCCACGTCCTGCTTTGGGCGGCGGTTTAGAGGCATAACGGTCTGCAAACCAGATGGGATTTAGCGGCGATGGCAGCCTTTCTTCTGGTGGAAGTATCACAGAATACCCCTTTTCGAAATAAATTGGTTCTCCCCAGCATTTCGGGAAATGCATGATTGAAACTAAAACGATGGGATTGTTGAGTCTGTCTGCGTTCTGGTTCCAAAGACGCCATGTCATTCAGACGTCTAACGGTTGGGGTGGATGGGGTCGGGTGGAAAATCTATTGCTGAGCTTTAAAGCAGGTAACCGCAAACTTGAAATTATAATGAACATTGACGGTCAATTCTTCACTGTGGGTTATTAATTAGTCAGAAGTGGAATGCTTTCCAAGGCTGTGTAATCAGAGACATGCAGGTTGCCTTGCCAGTCTGCAATAAGTTGCTGTTGTCGCTGAGGGTGGTGAACAGTGACATTGCGTGCAGGCCGCCTGAATGTTGTGCCATGCATTAGCCAGGGACTCGCTGTTTGTAAGAGGATATTTGTTAGCCAAGAAAATACAGATCAAAGTAATGGACAGGAGGACATGAAGGTAGCGTCCATAATCTGCTGTTTGCGGAAACGTTGGGAAAATCGTTAACGGCATACGTATCACCGTGTCTGTCTGTCTGTCTGCCTGCCTGTCTACCTGCATAGGTATGTATCTACTCATTTGTATGTATGTAGCTTTTATTTCAACCTCCAGCCTCACACCTGCTGTATCTCAACTTGACTCCATCCTATTTTCTCCTCCACCGACTGGTTCGTACCCCACACCCCCACAATAGCTGTCGTTTCCTCCGCTCCTTCTCGTCAAGAAGTTTTACTGCCCTGTGTTTACCGCAACACTTCATCAGCAGAATTTATTGCACGATCTGCGAAAATTGAGAGGAAAAAAAAAAGAAAATGGTTGATTAGGGAGGCTTTTATATTGGTGCATACATCTTTTGTATGACATTTCCAGCTGTCGTGTGACACATTCGACAGTTTCACGACAAAACAGTTTGATGACACAGTTAAGTGATACATTAAAAGTTGTATTACATATGAAACTTTGATTGTAATATTCACATCCTTGGTGTGTTATTTATGAATTCAGATCACTAAGCATTGAGATGGTGAGATGACGAGATGGTGGGTTGGTGAGACCACGAGAGCAGGTATCCTAGTTATTTAGTGAGAGTCGTTTCCCAGGGTAACATGGGGGTAACTCATGAAAAAGTGTCTACTCTTCGCAGTCACGATCCTCTGCTCAGACCCCGCGGATATTACTTCATGTTTGTGTGCCCCAGGGCATCTTTGCCACCGCTTTATAACCACGGCCCCGAGGGTAAAACAACATCCGAGGGGTCTGGACATTGCTTTCAAAGTTCGGAAACAAGACACTTGTCCTATCGTTCCCCAATGTTCCCCTTACCCTCGCTCCATAACCACTACCCCTGAAGATTGTTCCACTGGGTGAGGTAATTCTTCAACACAACAGTTTGAAAAAATGTTTGACACAGATACAGACATCCTCCTTTACCATCCTCCTGTTGATGTTTGTCAAGCTGAGACGTGTTCTACAACTAAAATTTTAGAACTAAAATTTTAAAAAAAATTAACCCAAACCGAAATCCTTAAGGTGTGAAAAATTGAATAGTCGCGGATTGCACGAGTTGTCTGCTCCATGCTGCTGTCGGGGTTGCTGTAGGATTTCCGCAAGGCTGACAGCAGGCGGGAGGATGGTGTGTGGCACTAAGTGTGTTATACTGTTGTAGTGTCAATACTTTTATTGCGTGTAACCCTGTCAGCTGGGTCGCCTCGCTTAATCGAATAAAAGCAACGGGTGGACAGTAATCTTGACGTAGCCATGAGCGGGATTGTCTTTCTTATCGGCCTTTACATCGGTAAGTGTCGGAACTCTGTTGGCTTCATCCGAGACGACTTGATTGTATATACGCATTCATTTTCTTGTTTTATATCTTTGTTTGCTTCCTTTTTCCTGTTTTCCTTCTTTCTTTAGTTCTTTTACTATTTTTGACGCTTTCTTTAACAAGATTTGTTCCGCCGAATTGTATCCATATTATCTCCCATTTTCTTCCGTTAATTTTGAATTATTTTCGTGTGTCATTTCTTATATTTGTTCGTAAGATTTTCCATCTTATCTCCGCTTTTCTTTCATTATTGTTGGTATGATTTTCGTTCTACATCCATTTAAAGCTGCTTGTGATATGTGTACTAATTTGTCGGTTTATTGTTTCTCTAAGTTCTAGAGGTTGTAACAATTCCCTTCATTGAGTGACAGACCATAATAATAGGTTGTACATGTAATGTTGCCAAATAACAACAGTACATCGCTTAAACAAATCAGATTGTGGCAAAGTGTGTTTCTAGTTCTGTGAGAATGCTTGTAAATCCGCACTGCTTGTCCAATACTTACAAAATTTACGAAAAATATTCTTTTAGTCAATGGGAAGATCGTCTCTGGTTGATATTTGTTTGTTGTATGTTCAATTTTATTGTTATTTCGTCCACTTTCTGGGATGTTCCTGATGGCTCCAAAATAACCGAAATCTACTTATGAAGAAAAATACACTGCACTTCTAATACATACAACGGACATAGAAAGGAATAAGACATAACAGTTGTGTGAAATTAAAGGCCTGCACTCGTTATTGTTAATCTAGAATTTAGGATATACATTGATCGTCACTTGCAATTAACATTACAAGAGAGAGAAAGAGAGAAAGAGAGAAAGAGAGAAAGAGAAAGAAAGAGAAATAAAAAAATAAAAAGAAAGAGCGTGGAAAAAAAAAAGTAGTGTGACAGAATTTCAAACTACAAATTTTTTCATGCTTGTTTCCCTTCTCAGCGGCGCAGGTGGCAGCCGGTGAGTTGTCTCCGCTCATCGTGGGCGGAATCATCTCCACCTATGGCGAGCACCCGTATATCTGCACCCTCCAGGTCTTCACGGCAGGGTCCTGGCACCACTACTGCGGCGCCACCATCTTCAACGCGCGAAACGTCATCACGTCAGCTCACTGCTCCGACGACCCCTTGAAGTATGTTAGATGTGAAGACTGACGACGAAGATTGATGATGACGACCATGACTCATGAGTTGATGATGACGGTTAATTGCAACTATTTATAAGACAACCACAACAAGTCTTGACGGCGACGACGATGATGATGATGATGATGATGATGATTAATGACTATGATGGCTGATAAAGATGATGACCAATGAAAATGACGACTATTGATAACTACAACGATTGATGAGGATGCATTGAGAGGACTGATAGCATAGAGCGCAAAATTAGAAAGATGATTGATAAAGTTGACGACAGATCAGACGACTGATGACAATGTGAAAAAAAAACAAATGTGCAGACAGACAGCCATGGTGTTAACAAACCCTGCCTTTTGCAGGCTCAAGCGAATCCAGTGCGGAAAATACCGACTTCAAAGTACAGACGAGCACGAGGTTACCATCAACATACAGAGCTGTACAGTGGTAAGGTCACTGGGGCGGAAGTGACGTACTGACCTGTTGTCTGGCGTTGTCGTAGGGGCAAATGTCGTTCGGACTTATCTGCTGCAACTCCCTCTGTTGTCTGTACTTGTAACTGACTTCACAATGTGTAACAACAACATTTTTATTGACATTTTAATCACACAATCACACACACGCTCTCTCCTGTCAGGTCTGAAACTTTTCGAGATCACGTGATCTGAGTCAGTAGTCTATAAGAAATTTTCAGTTCTTAAACTTCCTGTCTAAAATACACTGTTTCTTCAGCATGAAGGCTGGCTGCCCACCGGTGACGGGTTTCCCAACGACATCGCACTTTGCCACACGGAGACTGCCATTCCTTTCAGCGACTTTATTCACCCCTTTGACATCGATGACGGGTCGCATGGAGACTGGGCCGGTTCAGAGTGCAAGGTCACCGGATGGGGTGTCACAGGTAAGAAGGGGAAAGGCCTTGTTTAACTGAGAATAGTTTATAAAAAATAGTCAAGCCGATCAACTAAATTGTTGAATAAATAAGGAATACTTTGCACAATTGAACAAAACCTGTTACCCTACAAAAAGAAAGTATTGAGTAAATAAGAAATAACTTTCAAAAGAGAAAGAAAGAAACAAAGAAGAAAACAATAAAAAGAGAAGTAAAAAGGCGTTGGAAGAAAGAAAAGAGCTGAATGAGGACAGGACAAACAATAAAGTAACAAAGTGACCATGTACCCGCAGCATCCGGGGCTCCTGCTAACTACCTGAAGAAGCTCAACATGACGGTGCTGAGTAACGAGGTGTGTGCAGAAGAGATCGGTACCATGTTTGGTGCCGTGGTCTACCCGTTCCACATCTGTGCGAAGGCGAATCTGGGACAAGACTCGTGCAGCGTGAGTACAGCTGCAGCTGACAGCTGTGCATATACTTGTCTTCCTGTGTGTCCTTATCGTGAAGTCTGTCTGCAGACTTGTTCGTCCTTGTCTCTGTCTGCCATCAATCTATAATTTTTTTTTTGTCTGTCGATCTTTTTTGCTCCCACCACCAATTTTTTTGTTCTTGCCACCGCTCATCCATTGCGTGTTTTGAGTCCTTTCGGCTTTTACCAGTAGTTATCACACTTACAGATCACTGAATGATGGACAAAACATGAACAGCAATTCGCTACGTATACACAGTTCGAAGGAGATAAGTTTTATTTATGTGTATAAACAACAAGTACAGTTCAGAAGTGATTTCCCCCCAACATCCGCCGACTCCCGAAGGAAACATGTTCCTCAAAAACGTTTTTGTTTTGATGTATTTATGTATAATTATTTATATTGCCGGCCAGTATTCTCTAGGTCTGGTTGCCAAACAGAATGGGAGGGAGAGAGAGAACAGTGAAAGATCAGTTTTGTGCGAAAGAAAATTCTCAAAACCCGTGATTTGAACTTGTTCCGTGTTGCTTGCAGCAAGACAGCGGTGGTCCTACCCGTTGTTACTCGGGTGACCGGTGGATCATCGTCGGCTTAACTTCCTGGGGTATAGGGTGCGATGGCAGATACCCGGCTGTGTCCATCCGCCTGTCATCCTTCTACCAGTGGCTGATCCAGCACGCGACCTCTTGATCTTTTGAACTTTCTAAACCATCCCTCTCTCACCACGTGTGCTTGCCTTAGCTAGGAATTAAAAAAAAATGTCGTAGAATGTTTTTTTCTCTTTCTGTCTGTGATCTCACATTTGCGTGCTGTCCCAACGGTCAAGTGGTGATTCTTCTGCTGACCTCTTGATCCAGCAACACCAGGAAGCCGCTCATCATCGTCTTGTGCACGAACCTATTCCTGATGTAGTGCTGGCTCAGGTCACGTGATCTAACCTGTCCACCCAGTCCCACGACCCTCTTCGTTAGCGCATGCGTTGTGTCTGGTCTACTTAACGGCAATCGAATTCTAGCTGTAAATCTGCACATCTCTGCTTTCAACCCTAATTGTTGTGTTTCTCTTAATTTCTGCTTAAAAATAAATGCTTGTGACTCTGATCTTCAATGTTTGCTGCAGTCGTCAGAGCGTTAATAACAAAAACAACAACAACAATAATAAAGCTTTGTCGGGGATGAAGGGATGCACGCGCAGTCAGTCACACAAAGTGAGAGGTAACGAAACTAATAAGAGAACCAGTTAAGCCTTCAAGGATGCTTCTGACTGCTAATGCGGGATGTCAAAGGGAAGAGAATTTGAAAGCTGAGGTCCATAAACAGACAATGAACTATGCAAATTGTTGTAGTTTGAAATTGCTGACTTTGAAGAAGCCTTGGACCAGGACATGTCTTTTAATCTCCAAATAAAAATGCAATGTAATATTTATGTTGGGTGAAAAGAATGGATTGACAAAGTGACATTAAAAGAGGATAGACATTGAAAGAGAAGGACAAACACACCCCCGACAAAGTTGATAAGCGCAAAGGGGGCTGGGGAGGGAATAATGTGTATGCGTGCGTGCGCATGTTTTTGTGTGTGTGTGAGAGAGAGAGAGAAGAACGCATGAGTGAATCCGTGTTCACGACTTCAGCATAGACCAAACCAATTTTCCTGTGCATATAAATGTCCAAACATTGCATATACCCTCCCATTTCCCCCAGGACGGCCAGTGACAGTGATTCAATATACGTACAAGTAGATTTCACGTGCATCGTCTGGAGTCCAAGACACCGCAGTGAGGCGAGAGTCCCGCTGATGAGGGATGGGACAACTCTTGCACACAACAAAACCTGATTCCTCCTTGCTTCTGGAACTGTCTGCTACGGCTGCTACCACCGCGTCCACATTGACCACCGGAAGTGACCATTCGCACCGACACTACCGCCAGCCGCAATGATGCTTCATCGTCGGAACTTTTAGGAGGAAAAGGACATAAAGATGGATGCTCGCGCGAGCTAGCATAAACACACACCCACCCACACACACAGACATGTTGGAGGAAGAAAGTGAGAGGGAGAGAGAGAGATAAGAGGGATCTTGTTATTGCAGACACTTTAAAATCCAATACACAACATCCGCAATGCCTCTTAAGATTAGAAATAGAAAATAGGAAATATTGCATAATGTCCACGAACGGCTATCGGCGGCGCCTGGACGTCGGGTGGGAAAGAACCACCAATGCACGCACGACACCCTGGCGAATCTGTTCCGCCTGACTGAATATCAGGCATGTTAATCGATCATGCGCGACGGTGCGCTGATGACTATGGACTGCGATCAATCTTAGCAACGCGGCTTCCAAACTTACAAGAAAAGCGGAAGCTGTTATCAAACGCAGACTGCTATAAACGATGGTCAAATTACAGACGTCGATGAAACATTTCCGGCACTAAACTGTTGACTTCCAAATTGTCCTTTTATGAGTTATCGGTCACTTCGCGAACACCGGGCGACGAAAGACTTACCATGTCTACTTCAAAGCACCGATAAAGAAGAGCAGGGAGAAGAGAAAAAGTCCAACAATGGTTGCCAACAAAAGATGGATGTTGTATGACATTCAGCATGCACAGTATTTGATGTACTCACTAAAAATTAACATACATGCAATTCCATGTTCACTCTGCAAACCTGAGTGGTAACTTTGCAAATTCATTTGCACGCTTCGATGTTCCTTCCCTGGAAGATGCAAGCAAATACTTAAGCGTTCCTCTGAAAATTTGCAAGTAAATGCTTCGATGCTTGACTTGATGCAAACGCTTGAATGTTCCTCGACAAATTTGCATACAAACGCTTGGGTAAGCGCAGAGCACCAAGCATAAGATTTTGGAAGCATGTCGAGTGATAATGGCGAGACCCGGATTACGATGGATGACAATATCTGTAACGGAGATTTGGAGATCGCCGAACACACACACAGAGAGAGAAAGAAAGAAAAAGAAAGAGAAAGAGTGTATGGCCCACCAACGAAAGAAAAGTCGACATCCCCACCTTTCTCTCTCTCCCCAGAAAAAAAAAAAAGACTGGAGCGCTGCACTCAAACCTCCACAGAAAACGTTGAGAGAAAACGCTTGATTGGTTTTTGTAGACTGCTGAACGCCAGAACAGCAATGGAGAGGATGAGGAGAAGAAAATGAAGAAGAAACTTTTTTCCCTCTCTTCCCCTAGTTTCGAACATTTGCCAATAACTCGCCTTCTGCTGAAAAGGCGTTTCTATCGACACCATTTCGATTTGCTCCTGGGCGGCGCTATGGAAACGACCCCGAGCTGACCTCTGTATTCTTAGCGTGAACCTGGGCCGGGTTGTGACGTTTCTATCGTCAGTCGAGGGTGGGAGTGAGGGACAGGGTGGGATGCCGAGTTGGTAAGTAAGAAATTAAGCCTGGAGCCCCGGCCATGAGAGTCAAGAGAGTGATCGAAAGCAGCGTTGGACCACCAAATTGAGATCGCTTGGAGAGGAAAGTAAAGATTTGTTTATGAAGGGAGCAATTTGGAATGGTGGTGTGATAACAGGGTGGTGTCATTCACTCAGCCTTATTGCACATTTTACATCTGATAAAATAAAATTTAAATACTCCCTCTTCACTCCTCTCTCCGTCTCTCTCTCTTACACACCACCACCACTACAATTTACTGGAACTTGTCCGGGTATGCATGAGAATGTTGTGGGATTCCAGGAGGCTGTTTACCAATCATTCTAGAAGGTTTCCCTTGCAGCTCACAAACCTATGGGTCTTTAACTGCATGAATCCTTTTCATCTTCGTCTTTCTTGAAGATGGGGATGATTACTGCTTTGTTCAGATGACTGTTCTCCAGCTTCTGTTGAAGATGAGAGGAGGCCCCGGAGATGCTCACTTTGCTATGACTGACAGCCTCTACCCACAAAGCACGTGGACCCATGTCTACCCACAGGAAGCACAAGACAACAGCACCAACAGAGCTGCATTTTTATCTCATTCACAGATGGAGAATCCGTGTCCATCTCGGCTCCAGAGGGAGTGCCTTGCTCCAGCTTCAAAGCAAAAGTCCTTGCGATTTCAAAAGCAGGGTTCTTCCTGCGGAGAAAAAAAAACATAGGATGCATCTATCACAGATAGTAGGACAGGCCTTCAAGTCCAGATTCTCCTGAGTCAATACTTCCCTTTCCACGCTATCAGCAACAACATCAACCACTATCCGGCGGATTCCTGCGCATGTTGGCCTTCCGGGCAATGAAACTGCAGATCATCCGTCCTCAGAAGTTAGCCAGCTTCTTCATTTGGTCAACTCCACAATCTGTTCGGAGAGTAAGACCCCATCAGAACAGAACAGGGCAAGAGTAGCTATATAGAATTCAAACAGAAGAAGAAGACACGCCACCACGGGAAGGACCGAGATGTGAAGTTTACAGGAAATTCATTATTTTCTCCTCATCCAGACAAAACATGAAATTACTGCATTCTAAAAGCACGTGTGTGAGCGCTTGAAACATAAACTGAACAAACTCCATGGTTATAGAAGTCTTCAAACTAATAATGGATAGGTTTTGGAACGTACGCGTGCGCGCGCGGCCAAACTCAGAAGCAGCAGACGAGATTACGTGCACAAATTGAAGTTTTTCTGAGTAAATCTTTCAATCTTGTCCCTGCTACACCGCGGCCAGAGTCAAAGAAACATGATCGATGTATTTTGCACATTCTCTATCCTCCTGCTCATCAATCATCCCTCACTCATCATCCTCACATCCACACACACACGCATGCTCTTTTTTCTTCCATACACACTTTCTCTCTCTCTCACGAACACATATATACATACACATGCACGCTCACATTCAGATTAAAAAAAAAAAGAAAAAAACCCATGTAATGAATACAGTTACCACTGTAATGTTTGGAAACGAAATTCGCAAATTCTTCCCTGACTCGGTTTGGGAGGGGACAATGCTTCACTGACACTATTTTCTCACATTTTCTCGAAAATGTATTTGAAGTTTACGAGCACCTGAAACTTTTCATATTGATTTGAAACAATGACAGTTTCACAGGCACCCAGAACCGTAAAAGTGTTTCATCGAGACCCCACAGGTGTTTCACAGGAACGTGAAAAGGATCTCGAACAGACCCGACAAAACCTTTCGACAGGAAAGTGATCTGAGCCGAGAATGAGAGACAAAGAGAGATATGGAGGAAGAGAGAGAGATGGAACATCTCGTCAGCTGCACCAGTCTGTGAGATCACACAGAGAGAAAGCTGGCCAATGCTAAGTGGGCTTTTATGTAAACTAAATCCATCAGCACTTGGAGAGGAGGAGAAGGAGCCAGACCTGTGCCAGGGCAATGGAAGGTAGTGAGGTTGAACGCGTGCTGCAGAAAAAAAAACTACTCGAACCTCCACCCTGAAGTATGTTCTGTAAGAACTGAGAGAGGTGCTTCAGAAGGGCGTTTCTAAGATGTGATGGGATGGACCTGGAGTGGACCCTTAGTAAACACGTAAAGAATACGTAGCGGACACGTAGTGAAATGCAAGTGGACGGTAAGGGGCAAAGATGCCAAGAAGGACATGTGCTGTTTACCAATCATATAATGTTAACCGTTTGATAAACAACTTACATTCTCTTCAGGTCCAGTATTTTATGATGTTGGTGACTTTGCCAACCAACGGGTAAGCTCGGGTATTCTCTGTCTCTCACACACGTACACGCGCGCGCATAACAAGACAAAAAAAAAAACCGCTTTGGAGAAAAAAAAACTCTTTCATGATCAAAGGCGCTAAAAGACAAGCCATTTGCACTAAACATCATTCTAAGAACTGTTCACTTTAATCCTACAAATTCAGTCTTCTTCTTGACAGACACCTCCATCGCCGGCAAAGTTTTGGCTGTCAGAGTTGCTGCACAACTCTCTTCTTAATTTTTTTTTTTTTACGAAAATAACAAACTGTTGTGTTGTCCCCCGACACACACCAGAAAATATCTTCTTTACACGGTTCACTTTATGTAAGAAAAGTTCTCTATAGCAAAGAAGTTATATGGTAATCACCAAATTATTCCCAGTTTGAGCATTTTTGAGTTGTCCCATCCATTGTCTGTTTGCATCTCTTAAACATTTTTCTAGATACTCGCCTAATTTTCAAGTTTCTGCTGTTGCTCACCAACATAAATACCAAGCTTGCATTTAACTTTGATATATTCATTTGGCACATCCTTTCGGTAAGAAAGCATTGTTTTCTAGGTGATAACTATGGAAGATTTATGCGATGACATTGTTTTGTACATGATAACGATGTAAGATTTATGTGATGGCATTGCAGTGCGACTACACGTCTTCGTCAATAAATATAAAACTCCACAACATTGAGAATTATGGTCGATAGCTTCAGCAATGTTCTTCCTTTTTTTCTCTTTCTTTCTTTGTGTGGAAAGACACTGGGAAAGGAGGAAGGAAGGATGCTGTACTCGAAAAAAAAAGGATAAACTGTAGAAAAAGGGAGGGAGAGAAGTATGAAAGAAAGAAGAGACAGATAAGCCTCGCCAGTAAGTGCTTTGATTTTAACCCTGACGAAGGCAGTTAAAGATGAAAGACCTGATTTGAGCCCAGTCCCTCTTGTCAACACACACACACCTTCTCTCTCTCTTCTCCCCATGGCTACCCACCCCTCACTCTCTCCTTTCAGTTTCTCTCCCAGTCTCACTTTCTCTCTTTGTCTCACTTTCTCTGTCACCTTTTACCTTAATCTCTTGCGCGTGCGTCAATTTTGAATGTCAGACGTTTTCATCTCCATGCGATGACACACTGACATTCTGAGCTGTCGGGTCGCTTCTCTCCTCGGCAGACTTCATAAGCTTCCGCCTCGTGCCTTTGATTTGTCTCGTCTGTATTTCCACAATGTTTAGTCTCTATGTCAGCCATTTTCAGTCCTAAACGATTTTTGATTCTTATCTTATTTTTCACGATATGCCCTGTGTCAAAATATCTTCAGTCTTTTAATGGTGTAGACTTCAGTGCTTACTGTACATCCACAATGATTGTATTCATCATTATTTCCTGATTTTACGAGCTTACCATATTTCTACAATGTTTAGTCCCTATGTCATCAATATTGTCAACAAATTTTTGTCCTATGGTCTTTTATAATTCTGTTAGTCTATTCCTGCTATCCTTAGTCCCTCTTCTCCAATACTCAGTCTTATTTCCGAAGTATATCGTTGTACATCATCTTTACAATCGTCGTTCGTGAACAGTGTTCAGTCAAGACATTTCAGAGTTAAAGTGTCAACGATCTTCAGCCCTTCCTCTTTTTCCGCAATTTTTAATCCCTGCATCAGCAATTTTCAGGTATGTTTTCTTCTACATCAGCGATTTCCAGAGCCTTTTCCATCATCACATATGCGTAGATGTATTTTCCCGGAAATCCGACTTTTTGTGTGAAGAAACATTGTGTTAACATCTTCTAATGCAAGAAGAATCAAAATAAAAGAATGTTGGTAAATGATGCTGACACTTTTTCACAGACCTTGCAACATTCTCGCGAATTATCGAAAACGAAATTTACAAAGATCAGCACATGACCGGTTGCAAGTGATTTTTCTGTTTCTAAGCACGTTTTTCTTTATGATAGCAAGTTTTTTCATTTCTTTTTCTTTCTTTCTTTTTTTTTTTT
>SRHC01003342.1:288014-302648 GCA_004794325.1 Pomacea maculata | reverse complement strand
TTTTTTTTGAAAGAGCTGTTCTTGGAGCTGACGATTTATCGGACTTGTGGCTCTCTGGGTTCAAGCTTATGCAAGCCATTGTCAGGACGTCCTTCACAGAAGAGCTGCATTTTGTGCCGCGGAGTTATCGAAGTAGTTATCTGCCCAGACCTATTTTCTGCAAACCGTTAGTTATGTCTCAACCTCCCTCTGTAAGAGTGAAACTAAGATCCACTGTTGCCAGAAGGTGTGTGCTTTGCTGAATGCTTTTATTAAATTTGCCTCAAGTCTTAGAGAATTTCTTGAAGGGATTTGAAACCACCTTCCAGCAAAACAGTTAAGCAATGGAAGTCAAAGAAAACAATAGCCTAGGATAAATTACAAAGTATGTTTGTGATAAACATTCCAATTGAACTGACTTCGAAATCAGTAGCTTTTATCCGGATTTTTATTCTCTCTCTTTCTTTCTCTTTGTGTGTGTTTCTTTATTTTGAATGTGTGTGCATGCAGGAGTGTGCGATTAAAAAAGAAAAGGAAAGAAGAATTAAGATGTGTGGCGTGGGGACAAAGTGACAGCCACGCGATAGCACCAAAAACAAATAAAATCATAATAAAAATAAATAAATAAAAATGGAAAGGAGCAGCCTACCAGCCACGAGGCTGAGTGAGATAAAGAAAAAAAAAAAGTCCGGCTTTCCTCAAGTAAAGTTCTCATTTCCTCGCATGTATCACGCCTCTTGCGTCACAGAATTCATAGGCCGGGGTGAAAGGTCAACAGCAAGAAGGCTTTTATTTAGGTTTCCAACATGCATATGGGGGTGCAATCAAACGCAAAGTGACAAGGATGTATGACATGCCGTCCGGTGCTGTTTGTTTTATGCTTTCCTTCCCAGCTTCACGTCTGGAGTCATCAGTCAAATTTCGCTTTTAGATTTTTCTCTCTCCTCTCCGGCTGCGATCCAATCGCCATCTCTCTCGCCATCCTTATCTAACCTACGTATTTTTCTCACCGATTTATCTTCAGCCGGCTAATCAATATCCCAACATTTTTCCAGTGCGATCATATTGCGAGCCCATCTCGGCTTATTCCGGTATCTATTAGCAACGAGGATGATGATGACGACGACGATGACGACGATTCAGCCAAAGAAAGGCTCATCAAGCTTTACAAAGAAAAAATAATATTTTTCAAAAAGAAAGGGAAAATCTCCCGCTAAGCATCTTCCGAATGCAAACTGACAAGAGGAATATCAAACCACACAAACATGGGGAAGTGGATAGTTGAGTGGTTAGAGTTCCGGTCTCCGAACTGACAGGGGGGTGGTTCAATACCCGATTAGCGCAGCAAACTTTGCCTTCCTGGCTCAAGTCTCTCTCTCTCTCGGGGAAAAATCCGTTGAAGGAAGCTGAGAGTGTGTCTACCTCCACCTCGAAGAATTGTTGACCAGAAGCTGACCTTGTCCTGACATGCCGAAAAACGCTTGAAAAGTTCTTGTTGCCTTACTTGAACTTTGTACATCCACATAAATATATACACAATCATGGATACCATTGGACGAACAGCTAGCATTCTTCAACCAATCATCAGTCAGTACAAACACAGAGGAAGATCGTGGCTGTTCTCGCTTGACTGATTTCCGACTGATTGGCCGGCTTACTTGCTCTCCAAAAACTTGTATACGAGTATTCTATTTCTGAGGACGCATGGTTAATTTTAGTCTAGAGATTGTTGTGTTCCATTTAAAGAACACGTGACAGGGTAACAGAAGCAGCATTGAGCTCAGGATGGGGAAACAGTTGAAGGAAGAAATCTCATGTTACACACCACTGCTTTCCCCAATCCCTTGAATGATTTGCTCGTGTTCTTTCTATTCCTGTTTGTTGTTTATGTTCTGCGTTGTTATTGTTGATATCCAATGTTACTCCTCCCCTCTTTTTTCTTTTTTCAGTGCATCACCCCTGTTAGTTCTTCGTGCTTTTGTTTACTGTTCATTATCGACAATATCAACTCACACTGTTTATGCAGGCATTTTTGCTCATTGAATGTTTCATTGAATGCATGTTCTTTGTCCGTTGTCTTACTCGTGTTTCCTGTATCCATTGGTAGTACACCTTCATGTTATTTGTCTGTCGGCGATGTTCATATCTGTTAAGTTTCTTGGTCATGGCAGTTGTCACTGTCTGTTGTTTATTTGAAAATTGTCTTTTTGTTGGCCAAGTTGATGTTTGTTGAGACCACTACCTATGGCCGCTGGCATTGTTTGTTCGTCTACATGACCTTTGTTTATCGTTTGAGTTCACTGATCACAGCCACTCCTTCCTGCTTCTCTCTTGTACCCTTGCAATTCACGTTCTGTTTGGCCGTAGAACTTTTGTGGATCTTATCCAGCAAGGGACAAAGAAGTGTAATGTCTGTGGGATTTCCGACCTATTGCATTTGTCTTCGTACGCATCTCCATTTTGCACCAAGCAAGCAGGAAATTAACCTTTCACCTCTTCTTCCGGTGGAAGAAAGCCAGTCCCTGATCTGTCGGTCAACCTTTGGGCGACACACGGTTCAAAGACCGTGTTACCGTCCTGATGAAAGAGCTCCGATGTGAGCACAGCCAGGTGAAAAGCGTTGTCACCCGAATTCCATTAATTTCGACAAAGTTAATCTGTTCACGCCATCTTCGCCAGGCGCATCAGTTTAAGTGCTTATCCAAGTGACTTAGAAACCCACTCGAAGCCGTCGTGACAAACCATTAGCTTTTCGAGATTTGGGCGAGAGTTGGGCGAGAGTTGCAAACGATGCAGTGATTATGGTCCTGACGGCAGCATTAAGCGACCCTCTCGAATTTAAACGCTTAAAGGAAAATATGTCAGAACACGTGCGTAATACATCAATCAATCAATCAATCAATCAATCAATCAATCAATCAATACATTGAAGTGTCTAAAACTGTAAATTTTTCACCCAAATTATCACAGTTTAGCCCTAAAGTAGACCAGTGTTGCCCCCAAGTGTTGTGGACCAGTAATGTCCCCACGTGATGTAGACCAGTGCTGCCCCCACATGTTGTAGACCAGTGCACCTCGCGTGCAGCAGACACACCAGTATTACCACCCCTTCCCACCGGGGTGCCACCAGCTTGCCGGTGCGTCCTGTGCGTGCGGCAGACCCACCAGTGCACCTCCCACTTCATTCCCCGCCAGCTGGACGTCAGGACAGGAATCAGCATCAATTGATCAGACGTCAGACCGCGTGCTTCGCTCTCAGGTCTAAAAAGGAGAAACAAGGGAGGCGTGGCATGGTGTTTAGAAGCAATCATCAAGACAGTAAAGAGTAGAAGAGAAGCTAACACCCAGCAAATTAATGAGGCGAAAAATAAAATAAAAAAAAGAAATAAAAATAGAGAAAGAGTGATGTCCCTTCGTTTAACATGTTGTTGGCGTGTGTGTTTGACCGGCCTGGATCGTGATACCCCTTCGATCCCTGTCGATGGCTTCGATTCCATCTGGACTTGGAGACTTCACGATCGATACAGTTCGAATGAATATGGCTTCTGTTCTGTTTGACCTCTGTGCTCATGACTTTAATAATAATAATAATAATAATAATAATGATGATAATAATAATAAATAAATAAAAAACAACGTGTGATTTATTCAGCACATACTCAAGCTCATAAGGAGCATGCTCTTGGTGCTTGAGACAAGGGCGAGACATGAAACTTATGTTTATATTTTTTGTCGAGTTAACCTTTGATGATGGGATGAAGCAAGTATAAAAAGATGAAATGAAAGGTTTGCTTTTTTTCAAATAGTCAAATATCAAGGAATCCAGCGTCGTCTTAGATTGATTACAAACTATTTGTGACATCAATTATCAAGAAAATTTAAGAACAGTAAAACCGAAAGTCAAAGAGTGGTTCATAATAAGCTAATTAATCATATTAACCTCTCTATTTTAGAGCTTAATAGGTCATTGACATCTCCAGTGGGGTAGAAACCAGGAGGACAAGGGGAGTAGGTGGCCGCCCTCTCAAAAAAAAAGATACTGAGGAGGCAAGAAAGTGAACGTCGTTCACTGTCAGCATGGGGTTTGTCCCACACCCTACTCCCACCCCCTTCATACCCAAGCTTTGCATACTAAGTCATGATGAAAATTATCGATCCTGTCTTCTACTTTTCTGAAGTGGCTTTTATTTTTCATTTTGTCGTCCAGACGATAGCGAAGATCTCTCTCCACCGTCTTCATCATTTTGAAAGAGGGCACCCGGTGACATCGATTGGACTTCAGCGTCTCGTGCCGAATATAAAACATTCATCAAAACAGTAAAATTTATTCGAATTTAACAAGAATTTCCTTGATGTCTTTCTGAGTGGTCTATACCTACATATCAACGATACATATATTTTATTTATTTTAATTTTACAGTTTCAAAATTTAGGAAGGAGCGGATCACTCTTTTTGTGTGTATATCAGCGCGTGTGTGTGTGGAAGAGTGAAAGCCTCTAATGTATCTAGGGCAGTGGGTTTTATTTATCTCCGGTTGAATGTTTTGCTTTATTCTTCATTTCCTGAGGTCATGAGGCAACGGCTCCAAGTCTCTGACGTCAAAACAAGACATCCGTTTGTCGTCCTATCCCAGAATGCAGGAATGTTTAGACAAGATATAATTACAGCGATAACATTTCTCGCACCCTCCTCGTGCACTTGATGTATTCCTCTGCTCAGAAAGAAAGAAAAGAAAAAAAAAAAGAGAAAACGTCATGGCTTGAAATAAGTAGGAACTTGTGGTTTATTTTGTTCCGGGGATGTTTTGAAACCTTACCCTCGCCCTATACTGATACCTACCCGGCAGCTTATGAAAGCGATATCCCATTACCCTGTAGGTGTTGGTTGAGTTGCACCTCGGATGTTTCGGTTGGTCCTGAGACAGCAGCGTGGCGTCTGCTCTTCTGGGGATGACAAGCGAGACCGCAAAGGGTCAAAGGTCGTCCATGCGTAAGCATTCATTAGACTCGTCTAGTCTACATTTTCTTTGGCATCGGCGGTGAACGCTACCTGAGGGAAAATGTCAAAGTTCACGATCTGATTGGCTGAGTTGGGGGCTGCTCTTTGGTTACATTTTCTCGGTCTGTATACCTCGTCCCTTCTAAATGGGAGGGGTTAAGTTGGTGTTTTACGCCGAGCCACCAACTATGGCTATACCACGGCAAGGCAACCAGTCCTGTAATCAGATGTCACATACAGAGAAAGAACAGCGTGCCCGAGACGAGATCTGAACCCAGGACAGCCAATCCTCACTATACTGCTGGTCGATTCTAAGAACTCAAGACAAGAAAGTACAGTCTTTGTTCGGATGGACAACAGGTTAGCAAGCTAGAACCAAGGATGCTGTCATCATCAACAAATCGGGTATAATAAAATCCTCTCTCACTGAACTGCAAACACGAAGAAGTTAGTTTCGATGCCTTTCACCTCTCTCCTTCCAGGAAAAAAAAAATCATTCCGAATCCTCTCTGTCCTCACGGGAAGAATCGGTGAACATTTGAGAAGGAGACAAAGTAAAGAGACGGGGTGCGGAGGAAGCGAGGGACCGAGGCTCTCGGTACTAAAAGGGGGGCGGCAGCAACCCGAGAACCCTCCTTCTTCCGCGCGTGACGTCACAGACGTAACATGGCCGTAAAGCGTTTGCCGAGAAAAACGAAGAGCAAAGATGCTGGGTTGCTCGGCGTCCGGACGCAGTACGTTTTATCAACAAAATCTCCCTTTCAAAATCGATGAGATGGACATAAATTGGCGCGAAACCCTCTCCGGCACGAGCCTCGCTTTGGAAAACGTGTCAGCAGCCCGTGATTTGTTGCTTGCAATCGCCGCCATTGTAGGAGAATCCCTGGTTACATGGCAGATTTATCGAGCCGAGAGCCGCCGAAAGGGTTGGTCCTCCTGGTAGACTTTTAGAAACCGAACTAATATGATTGAAGCACAGGCGTGGAAGAAAGACGCAATTTTTCTGCCTTTTTTTTCTTCTTTTTTTTTTCTTCCCTTTTTTTGCGGTCTCACTATACTTTGTCAGTATTTGAGCGCTTTATCAAGTGAAGGTGGGTCTGGGGTGTTTCCTCTACAGTTGTACGATGTCTCGTGTTCGTTATGACATAATGTATACTGTACTTTGAGAATAAAAGAGGCCGGTAGGGTGAATAGATAAATGGTGTGTTGGGTCGTTGTGTACTCTGCAAGTTTCAGGCAAATTTAATGAGAATTCAATAGGTGGTGATATGAATATCAAATAGCTTTACGATTGGGGGAGATCAGTCCGGCGTTTTATTTTATTTTATTTTTTTGAGATCGTGAGAGCGATATAAAATAATGAGAGAAAGAGAGAGTGTGTGTGTTTAAGTGCGTCAAAATCTTCCTGAACAGAAACACTTGGAAATACTTGGGCTAGGAAAACTCGGTTAATGAAAAGGGACAAGTTACAAAAAAAAAAAAAAAAAAAAAAAGAAAAAAAAAAGCTTTGGCACATATAATTATGACAGTGTACAAAATAATAAACAGTAGCTGACCCAGCAGAAAGTGCGCTTACTTAACTGACTTCTGATTCCGGAAGCTGTCCTACATCAGCGACTTTTCACTTGCTATGCAATCACGTCTGCGGTGACCTTTCACCCCAGTTTGGTGTCTGAGGTCGAGTTGCTCCAGTCAGGCCACTAGGTGAGGATGGAGGGAGGGCATCGTAAAAACAAGGAAGTGGAGTCTACAGCGATTCGGTGGCTCCAAAATATTGCGGAAGTGTTGAGAAACATGCTGAAACAAACATATTTTGATATTCACATATATCACAGCCTCACAGCAACACACACGCACACAAACGCGTTCACAATCGTCACTGTGCTAAACAAAAATAAAGGTTTAGAGGAAAGACGGCCGTAAAAATATCTGGGTTAATAAAAAAAGAAGAGGAATATGACATGAGCATCAAGCCGGGCCCTACTTTCCTGTCTCTAGCTCCCGTCAAAACTCCTCTCAAAAAGCGCACTGCTTGATTTTGCACGTCCATAACGCAGGTAACTTTTGGCCCTGTTCGGCCGTACATTAGCGTCACGTGACTGACATCCGACCACACACAGAAAATTAATAAACTCGCAGACAGCGGCGGCCCCTGGGTGGTGAGCCGGGCGAGGGGAGATAATCATCCTGAAGGTTGAGTCTTTGGGAGTTGCACTTCCCCCTACTTCATCTTCCTCGCTTCCTTACCTCCCCCATCCACCGCTCCTCCCTCCCCACCCAGCTACTCCCCCAACGGTCACTTTGCTGGAGCATCGTCAGAAGGAAATATGAAAGGGCGTCGTCGTGAGAGCCATCTTGGCGTGTTTCATCATACAGGGCCGACCACTCTACGCTGACATGCAATTGATTCTGTTTGAAGCTGGCGCTCGTAAAATACGTTATTTCTTTCTCTTTTCCCTCTTTCTATCTCTCTACGCCTTCTTTCTTTCCCTCTCTGCCTCTGTGCCTTTATTCTTTCCCTCTCTGTCTCTGCGCCTTCGTGCTTTCCCTCTCTCTGCGTTTATGTTGTCTTCGTGTTATCTATAATTCTGCCCTCTCTCCAGGTGTGTACGTGTGTGTGTGTGGCGGTTTGTGATTTTTGCATCCTCAAGTGTGTTTCTAACTGTACCTACAGTTACATTTCTTTAGCTGACCTCTCCTCAGAAATGTGCGACGAGAATGCTGATAGGTCATCTACCGTTTCATCGGGTAAATCGCTGTCTAGACACGGGTATGCAGCCGCTGAAAATGCAGCAAATTATTCAACTTGAGAGCAACTTGCTTCGCCCCTCAGGCCCGGTTGTTGGGGTTCCGCTTGTGGTTTCGTCCACTTCTTCTGAAATTCGATAATGCTGGAAGACACCGTCCGCCGCAGTCACAAGTTCACGCGCTCGCTAAGACACAGTTGACCCTTACTTGGCAACAAACCTTGACCCCCTAGCCATTTAATTATTCATGTTGGATTTACCATTCATAAACAGATGTTTATCATGGCCCTGTCCTTATTTTAATTCACACAGACGTTTGTTCTTAGCATATGATTGCTGTGGACAAGAGTGAATGGTGTTCAGTAGTTAGTCATTTCTTGAAGTCTAGACCTGTCTACCACATAATCCTCGAATTCAGATCACCATAGAAACCGTGTATGCATCTCCAATGTCATTTTATCGACAAAGATCATCATCAGAGGGACCTTTCTTCATTTTTCTGATGAATAAACCGCATTTATTACATCTACAAATACTTGAGGTGGAACTCCACTACTTAAACTCAATTATCTATTTCGACTAATCTTGGGTGAGATCATGCTTCCCAGACACCATTTTGAAAGAGTTGTCATTGACTTATTCGTGTATAACCCTTCATAGCTGAGACACCACGCTGACCTTTAGAAACATTGGAAACATTAATATTAAATCCGACATTCCCAATACTACTGAACAAATTAGACGAAGTTTGATATTTTCCAAAGCTCTATTTTTTTCCCGATGTACCTCTTCTATGTTCTTTCCCTTTCTCTTCGCCTTTGTCTCTCTTTTGCTGAAAGTGTCGACCCTGAAGATGAAGTCACGAGAAGTGTATACTTCTTGCTGTCACCTCATGACCCCTGGGTAGAATGAACTAACGGAATGTGTACTTTACGAGTAATCGTCGAGTTAAGTGGAATTTTTTTCTCGTTATTTAAAAAAAAAAAAGGATCGAAAAACTTCTCTCCCCCTTCCCTTTTCTTTTCTCCTCCTTTGAAAGGTCTAGAATTTGCCTGCGGAATATTAAAATGAAAAATTGCAGCAACAGGATACAATTTTCTGAGGGGCTGAACCAACTAATTTCAGAAGATCGACAGCAGAGAAAGGGTTGACTGGGCAGTATTCTCAGTTGAACTTAATTACTCGAGATTCATCTAGTCCGCAACTAATCACTCACTCTTTCTTGAGCAAAGAGCTTTTGTGTTCCTACACAAGAGCAGGACACAGAGGACGACAGACAGAGAGAGAGAGAGCCGGCATACTACAAAAAGGAAAGAAAAAGGATCAAAGGGAGATAAAATAGCCCGCTTAATCAGTTATCTGTAGGAGGCCCGCATTAACCGGTTTACATGATAAAATTCTAGTCTGCCAGAACTGACAACCACGTGAGGAATGGAAAGATAAAGAGGAAGAGAGGAAAAAAAAAAGTAAAGAAAAAATAATCTGTGATCATGCAGTCATGTGTGTGTGTGTGATGTGTGAGTGTTTGTATGTGTGTACATGTGTGTGTGTGACTATATATAATATAAGGTAAAGGTAATCTTGTGATATATTTGTACTGGAAAGTGAGGTCATCATCATCCTCATCATCATCATCATCATCATCATTATCAAATATGTTATTATATCTTGGAAGCGGATAACTAAGTTTAACTACTCATGGAATTCCGAAACCAGATTTCGCCAATTCGATACCCGTATGGCGCAGCAAACTTTACCCAGTCAACTCAGCTGTAAGGAAAGTGTACCCGACTTCATAGAGGATTAGAAAAAAATGTTGATCTCACAAAAAAAGTAGTCTCTAAACACTTCACTCCCCAAACGACCTCAAAAAAAGGTTAGGGGACGACCGTTACCTTTATCTTGGCAGCTTGTAGATGCAGTCGTGAATGAGATTTTTTTTTCTATGTCTTACTTTCTGAAGATTAATCATTTTCTTTTAGCGGGGGCCGATCTTTAATCTTGGGGCGGCTGCTGACCCGGCTGCCGTAGCCCCTGTCTGTAAGAAAGGCCGGGCTTAGGACAGTTAGACAGACAGCATTATACCCAAGTGATACCCTCGGGGAAGGGAGCCAGCTAGACAGACGTGTCAGAAGGGGGAAGAGCAGGGTGTGTGGGGGTTGAAAGACAAACAAAAAGCAATGAAGGAAAAGGCTCCTGCTTCACCCTGAGGTAGCCAAGCCAAACACACTTCACAGCACGATCGCGAATGAAAAGTCAGAAGTCAATGGACTCTTCGCTCCAAAGAGCACAGCCCCCCGCTCTACCCTTACCCTACCCCACCCTATCCCTTCGTCGCTCCACCCTCTTCTCCTTCATTTCTCCCTTTTTGCCACAGTTCCATCGGACCTTCGGAGTTGTCTGCGCTTCTTTGTCGCATTCTCTGCGATGCTTGAGATTTCTCTCTGAACTGTTTATTTCGCAGGACTGAACAGGTGGCGCTAGCTGTCAGCAATGACAGCAAGTAATTTCGACTTGGAAGGTCACATTCATGATAAAGAGAACACTGGATTGGTCAAAGAAATTTACAGAGATGAACACGGTCACTTTTGTATGACTATGTGGCAAGAAGACTGGTGAGTGACGTACGACTATCCGACGGCCAACGGTTGTAACGGCTGCGAACGTAACACACACTATGCAGTCCTGCGAGTACAAACACCTGCAATTCGGGAGTGATAATTTAGTTCACAGTTCTGCAGAGTTTAAACAACACTCATCCCTCATAAGAAATCTTTTTTTTCGCATTTTCCTATTACTAAATAACATCATTTTTCACAAGGCACAAACCAGCGGGTATACTGTTAAAGTTAGGACCAACTCTCGTAACAACAACAACAACAACAACAACAATAACAACAACAATAATCATCATCGCTCAGAACGTTTTGTAACTACTTTGGGGGACAAAGATGAGAACTAAGCCCATGATGCATAATTTGGACTACTATGTTGCCTTGGATAACATCAACGTTATGTTCCACAAACAATGATGAAAATGACGATGATGTTTCAATTTAAACCTAGACGAAGGCAATAGTAAATAATTCATTTATTTATTCTCCCGTATTTTTCGGCAAACGAGAGAGAGAGAGAGTGTGTGTGTGTATTCAATGTTTAAGATTCACGTGGAGTTTGAAACTTTGTCTAGGATGTCACTTCAAGGCATGACAATTAGCTTACATCCCATCTATACTTCATATGAGTACCTTACTACAATTTGCTCTTCAAGAACTGCGCCATCCTTGGATGACTGTGTTCAGCTTGGCTTCGTGTTGCGGCTCCTGGACAACAGTGTGTGACAAACAGCGAATGGTGGGCCTCCACGTGAAGGTCCGCACACAGCAGCTTCCTTGGTCCCACAGGAACACACTCCAAGGAGAAATGGAATATAGTGAGCAAATATCTTCCTCGCTTGGCCGCTGGAGACTCTTCATCGATCCCATGGTTCCCTTCGCAGACCCTCCCCTTCCTTCCAGACCGACAGAAAACTTCTGCAAGTCCGACACCAGCGGCACCATTTCTAGGTCACGTGACTAGGGTTACAGCCACAGACGATGGAGCCATGCAACTTGTATATTACTGGGGGTTACTTTAGGACGTCCAAGATACTCGTAGGGAAAGATAACTCACTTCAGTGATACTCTCTGTGTCTCCTCCTTCCCTCCAATACAAATGATTTAGCGATTCTTTATTTACGGGGATGGGAGAATTGGCAGAATAAAAAGAGGTTAATATGCTAAACTGCTAGACAACAACAATAACAATACAAAAAGAGAACGGGGTGGTTATAATGGGTACAAGGGGAAGATAATTTACTCATGTTTGTTGTGCTGCACTATGACGTACATAGCCCGGCGTCTACACGCTGCCTGTTGCAGCAACATCTCTGGAAGCTTCTTCCTTTCTCTTGGTGTGAAGGCTGTCGGAAAGCAAGACAAAGATCATAATCTGCAAGGGATTGTGGGGCAGACTATGTGTCTAGTCGAAGCTGAAACCTTATCTTCACTGCTGTCCCGTCACAACCCCACTTCTCTTTATTTTGTGCAACAAATATGGACCTCCACCACTTCGGATAAATAGTGAGCCACAATCTGATACAGCGATACAAGGGGGAAAAAAGCCTCAAAGCCTTTTGTTTTTGGTTGACATCTCACAATTCCTTTTTGTGTTGTCTCTCCCCAGAAAATAATTACTAGCTTTGTCCCAGGTTTAATATCGCTAAGAACATTACATGCTCCGTATCTTTCTACCTTGATATATATTTCAATAACAGGTAAATTAATCTGTTTGTTTTTGGTGTGTTTACTTGCTTTTTGGCATTTAAAAAAAAAAAAAAAAAAAGACCTCGATAGCTAGAGCCATGCAAAATGTTGGACATCAAGAACGATTTCAGGGTGAAGTAAAGGATCATGGTCCAGCTTCGCAACACATTTCTGGTTTTACAACCTTTTAGGCCTTAAATATATTTAGATAAAACAGTTTTATAGAAACACAACGGAAAACACAATTTAAGATTTTAAATACCATAAAACTGTTTCAAGCAGAGCAGCGCTTGTTAATCGCATGTAAGTGGTATAAGAGCAATTTTTGAATAGGGTATAGGGTTTATATTTTTGTTAGTGCGGTTTTAAGTTTCAGGAAATTGTGGAACTAGCTTCAAGAATACTTTTACTGTCTTTGCTAGTGTCCCCGGGTAATGCTCTCGTGCTTGTGACGTCACCAGCGTACCCGAATGTTCCCTAAATTCGACATTGGACCCGAATAAGTTGTATTATAGCTGTACTGAAAAGCAACAGTCACTGGAATTGTGTGCTTGTATCAAACTATTCCTTCCTTTCGATAGAATAGGACTGGCGATCATCAAAACGCTGAAGTCTGGTTTATTTTCAAGCAATCCCTCGCCTATGACTCTTTTTATTTTTATGAAAACGAGGCTGTAATAATGATGTCTTGGAACCTGGATGGCCAAACTGTAAAGGACATTCACACGTGTTCAAAAAAAAAATTCTGTGGAGTCGGGTTGGCTGAAAATTATATAATTCTTAACAAACTGTAAACATAATTCCACGCATAGCTAACTCCACCTGGATTATCAGATGTAGCCTTACAACCATCATGTTGAAGTCATGAAGTCCAACTTCGTCCATTTGTCACTACCTTTCCTGCCATTCTGTCCCTTACCAGTATATATTTGTTTTTTGTTGTTGTTGTTTTTTTTTTTCGTCCTCTGTTAACGAAAGTTCCGTCTTCGACTTCTCTGGGTAGGTGGGTGGGTCGATGGAAACAGAAGCAGCTTTGTGCGTCACTAGAAGCAAAAGTCATATTTATGCCCCATAGCTGTCCTACCCTCCCAACTAGCCACCGAAAGTCAATAGGCGTTACAAAATCTGTCAACTTTTGAAAGCCGAAGAACACG
This sequence comes from Pomacea maculata, assembly GCA_004794325.1. Taxonomy (NCBI): domain Eukaryota; kingdom Metazoa; phylum Mollusca; class Gastropoda; order Architaenioglossa; family Ampullariidae; genus Pomacea; species Pomacea maculata. The sequence continues at coordinate 289,465 of SRHC01003342.1, read as the reverse complement.
ACAGATTGGAGTTCAGTCGATACCCGCTGCTACCCACGGCTTCTCCAAGACCAACGAAGTCGTAGCCGCAATCGCTCGGCGGGTTTCTTGTATTTACTCTTGCTGATAAGATTTAAAAGAGTAAAATCTGCGAAGAAAGCTTACTGCGACAGCTTGATTGACAGGTAGCTTTTCAGTCGAGCAGTTAAAGCGACAGGGCACGTGATGTTATCATGGAGGAGAACGGTCCTGGCCCGCAAGACCTCCGCGGAATGCTGGGAACGAGGCTGAGATGGTGTTAGAGCTCGGCTGCTTTTGAATTATAGGTTTTTGTGTGTGACGTGTTCTCTGGAGGTAGGCGAGAGGATCGTCTAGACGGACATATCAGCAAGGGCTCTTCAACCCAAGAAGTTATTTTTTTGAAAAAGAAAAAAGAATGAACAAGAAAAAAAAAGGACTTCTGCAATCGTCTGTCATCTATGCTGGCTGAACAGCCATGGAGTCGGAGAAGCGATGGTCCAAGTTTTGTTTGCAGAATGGCGAGAGTAGTATTTGTTTGACAGTCTGCTCCATAAGAACGACTCCTGATCCGGGAATCACCTTGGCGTTCTTGGTGGTTGGCACGGTTACCAGACAAAAATTATATTTTCGTGGAGTAGTTTTACATGGACTTTAGGGGTGTGTGTGTACTTTCGTGCGTGCGTGTATGTATGTGTGTGTGCCTGTGTTGTAAGGCACAATTTCCCTACCAAACAAGTCGATGTTTTATTTTACTTTATATATATTATTATTTGTTAATGAGTAATTTTAAGGAAGGAATATTGTGTAAAGAATGAATAAAATTGCTGCTTACATTGCAACACTCACATTCTCATGCTGAGTAAAAAAACAAAAGGAAAAGCAAAAAAAAAAAACAAAAAAAACAACAACAACAACAACAAAAAAACCAACAACATAAAAACCAAAGAACCCCCAAAATATTAAATAGAGTAAAAAAATATTAATGATATATCAGTTTAATGTTCTTTTTACACAAATTACCCTGATAACTTATCTTGGATAGTTTTCCGAGGCGTTGCAAATTACCCTTCCTTGCCGAGCTCACAGTTTGTTGATAGTTTATTCACGGTTTGTTAACAGAATACATTTTCTTCTTATGCACAGTTTAGTCCCCAGTACTCCTTGTTAAAATACAGTGATGCCAGAAAAAAGTAACCCCCACCACACACACACACCCAAACACTGTAAACAAACAATAATCAAGAGTTAAGGTCGCGTCTAAACGAGGCGCGTGCCGCTCAGAAATGTGAAATTTCTGCCTCGCTCTGAAATTTATAGGTTAAAGGCTACCAATGCCTTGCCCTTCTTTGTCCAGGCCTGACCCCTCGACTGTAAATTAACCCTGATAGATTTATTGGCACCCGCTGGCACATCCGCTGACCCTTTCATCTTGCGAGCGAAACTATAAATCA
>SRHC01003342.1:257269-282310 GCA_004794325.1 Pomacea maculata | reverse complement strand
GATTAGTCAGCCTCAGAGGGAAGTAAGGCTTTTCTTGTTTTAGCTTAATTTATTGAATTCTTCTCTGTAGGCCATCTGGTGCACCACAGCTGCTGAATGACTGCTGATGGTGCATCGCGGGCAAGGAACTGAGCGGAGCTCTAATGTTTTGGCTTCAAATTTAACCGATGTTTTCAACAGCTAAAAAATTTTTATGGTTGATTACACACATAGAAAGAGGAGAGAGAGAGAGAATGGTGTGAAGAATAAAGGTGAGGTTGTCTGGAAAACGGAAGAGGATTATCAGAAATGATTCTATAGCACTGTAAGTAAATAGAAAGTATTAATTTGTTTACAAAGTGTATACTACTACTACTTCTACTACTACTACTACTAATAATAATAATAATAATAAAACCAATAGTTTGAAAAGCACATTTTCTAGTTTAAAGTAGTCACTATGCGGTGCCACAACAATTCTACAAATATAGACTAAAATGAACATAGCACGCATGCACAAAACAAAACAAAACAAAACAACAAATAGAAAAATACAAGAACACAGCATTAAAATATGGAGGATGAGGTGGAGAATAGCTTGAAGACATATTTTGAAGTTGTGAATAGCTTAACATTAACGCATCAACGTTTTGGATTGTACAGTAACCCACTAACCTAGTTCCCCGGATGGAGTTTTTAAAGACCTCAGTTCATGTCTTGGGTTTACGAGCAAAGAATAATCGTGGCAGTGAATTTCCTCACCTGATTTGGCTTTCAATAAGGTCCCAGATCTTGCATTATTATTCAAAAGCCAGCAGAAGTCACACAACCTCCTCTACTTATCGCATCCCTACCTCTGTCTGCTTTATTCAGCCTCCTCTAAGCAGCTATGGCACCATGACCACATCTAGTCAGCTAGGTCAGCTCCTCCCCCTCTCGTAGGCTACGTCAGTTCAGCGACTTCTGGGACAACTCCCAAAGATTAATCAGAACCACAAAGTCTGCTGCGGCCTCTTTTGATTTTTGCCCATCGCTCCGGCAACAAGAAGGCGAGCCGGGTCTGGTGCCTTTCCCCCCCTGATGGCCAGTCGTTCCTTGCAGTGTTGCGGCAGGCTGGAATCGGTGCGAACTAGCGTGCAGGAAAGTGCAGACGAGACGATAAAATCAAAGGAGGAAAATTGACTTTGAAAGAAGGAGCCCCTCTGCGGACGCTGGGATCAATGGCGTCGTGTCCAGTCCCAGTCCAGAACCGACTGCACCACGTGTAGGAGCGGTTCTCTGGAAGCTGTTAGCCCAGCTGCATGCTCTACACCGATTTCTCTATCTGTTCGCGAGCTACTATGTTTCTAGCGCCAGAAAACAAAATTGAGTTAACCCTGCGAGCACGGTCGAGTCCTTCAACCCTTCTCTAGGGAGGCTTCCTTATTTGTTCTGTTGAAACTTGTTGAGCCATTGTTATCCAAGAAGGAAAAGCTCTGTTTTTCGTCGTCTTGACTAGTCTGCTTGCTTGGTTGCTTCATTTTATGAGGTGGTCCAAATATTATCTTTTATTGTCTTGCACTTCTTAGAAATGTGTGTGTGTGTGTGTTCTAAACCACTAGAAGGTCTAAACCACTCAATTATTAAACAGTTTATTAATTGACTGTCCTAACTGCTAATAATTGGACACAGTAATTTGTAGGTAATGTCACCAACTTATACCTATAAATATCCTGGCTGTTGTGTAAACAAGACACGAAGTTTACCGACATAGGGCAGATAGCTGTAAGAGTTCCAAATGAGATCAGTCCACATGGTCACTTCAGTACCAGTGGACAGACCCCAGTCATGTACAAAGTCGATGAACGGGATGGATGTATCTCTCACTTGCACATGATGCCAACCACCTCACGTCCATCTTCGGGACCTCACAATAGCGCCTCCGTCTTCTAGACATTCGGCGGTTCCTCGCTATCCACAGCTTAACTAAGCAGCAATTTCATTCTATTATCCTCAACTCAGTAACTAAGCAACACTTTTTAAGTCATTCTATTGCTTCCTACTTGGGTCGGGAAAGTTTTCTATGAGAAGCTGGGAGTAATCGTATAGAAGTGTTCATCCTGCGTAAATGTGCTGCGAAAAAAAATTGGTTCTACTGCAGATTCTTGAGACTAGATTAGCCAAAATTCTGAGTGACCAAGGGGGTAGCAAAATAAAAAACATAAAGGCAGTACCTCAAAGGTCTACCTGCGACATATTCAAAAGGGTTTCCTGATTTTATATGACAAATATATCCCTCATTTCTAGCAACAGTTTTGTTTCTGGCATTGTCCTTAGCCTGACTGATACATCAAGACACTCACTTTTACATGAAGCACGAGCTGCGACATTCACACGGTTTAGATTCTAGACTGAATGAAAATGTTTACATCTTGTGGAATCCAGATTTGACTTCCGGTACACCGCTTTCTATCTAAACTGAGAGAAAAAAGAAAAAGACAAAGAAAGGGCAAAAAAGAAATGGAGGTTGAAAGAAGAGAAAAATAAAAAGAAAGACAAAAACAAAAATTGTAAAAAAAAAGTACAAAATAAAATAAATAAAGACCTTACACCCCTCCTTCCCAGGAGCACGCGGACGAGAGCATCATGGCGCTGTCCATGTCCGAATGACGTAAACACTTGTAAGCTTCTGATGGCTGCTGGTTGATAACCCGGCACCCGTCCCCTAGGAACCAATACCGTGACATGATTTTCCCATTTGCCGCGTGTATGCTAATCTCTCGCAAATATTGAGCTTTGAGAACAGCAGGCTTTAAAAAAAAAAGAAAGAAAAAAAAAGAAAAAAGAAAAAGCAAGTACTTCTACACAGTGATGTGATGTGATTTATTTCGTAACGCCATATATGGTTGCTTTACATGTGATTGATTATGAGAAATAAAAAGAAAGTGAAAATATTGGGATAAAAAAAATGGGAAGATAAGATTACAAACAGAAACTGAAAACAGGATGGCATTTTTTTTTTGGTCGTTCCATCCGTTGTGTTTGTTTGTTAGTATAGAGTGGGTGTGTATGTGTCTAGCCCAGTCTTTACTGTGCACATGGAGTGTGTAGGTGTATCGGAATATTTAAAAGCATCATTACACACCAAACTCCCTAAAGAACCGGTCAAAACTGTGTTCCAATGATTAAAGATCACTGCAAAATCTACATCCTCAAATCTGGGTGAATACTCCCTTTCAGTTCTCGAGATACACGCGCTTACAAACATCAAGCACGCAAACGCCAGGACAGTGCATGGATGAATGAATATCGTGGAAACCGCAATTAACTAACGGGACAACTGGGATCACATATCAATAAATTATTAAGCTCATCTGTGCACATACAAACAGTATGTCAGGATTTTCACCTACTGTGCCTGATGTTGTTTGTACCCTTCTCTCTTGATTTACAAAGATTTTGAGAAAAGTAGCTCGAACTGAGCTTTAATCTGCCATTTAAAAAAATTATACCCCAGTAGTTCTTTAAGTTAAATTTAAAGCTAAGATAAACGGTGCCTGGTCCTAACGACAGGTGAGGCAATGAATGTAAATTGTTGACCAGGTACAAGGCGCAGCATACCAACCTTTCGTCTTCTTCTGCAGCCTGCACCTCCCCGGATACATCCCCCACTTCTGCTTGTTCATTTTTTTTTTTTTTGCAGCAGAACTTGTTTAACAGTCGGGAATGGCGTCTTACAAGAAAGCTGGCAATTTGCTGATATCCCTCAAGATATCCAGGTCACGTCGACAGCACAGCGGTAGGGTAGCCCTGCTTTTTCCAAATAAAATAATTTCCACTTCAGAAACCCCCAAAGGGGAGCCATACTGAGGTTTTATGTGAGCCGTGAAAAAACAGCTTTCAAGTAAAAAGGCCAATAACCGATTTGAGATAAGATAAAGACTAACAGCCTGAAACGGGCAGAATTTGTTTTTGTTTTAACATTTTATTTTAAAGTATTTCAAGAGATCCGTGTCTACAAAAAGAAAAAAGGTAAACATTTTCAGTCACATGACTTCTATAAAGGGAAAGGTAGGGCAAGGTCGTAGGAGGGGGGGGGGGAATAAAGAGAAAGAAAGTTGGAGGGAGGAACAGATTTCCAGCTGAGGAAGCAATCAAAACCACGGACATGGAAAAAATCCTCAGAGCAGAATCAAAACACACACAGAGATATAAAAAAAAAACATTAAATTTCAAGTGTGTAGAAAGGTCTTTTATTTTTGGTGAAAATCCTGGCATGAAAAGAGTCGAGGAAACAAGATAGAGGAGAGAGAGAGAAAGAATGTTAGAGAGAAGAAAGGATAACTAAAACATTGAAATGGTTGAAACTTGCTGAAGTACAAGTTACCACTATGGATGTTAGCAGCTCTGGGGTGGATGTGTATGTGTGTTTGGGAAGGTTCGTGCTTTCAGGACAAATTATACACAATAATTTTTTTAAGGGAAAAATGACAATAGAGAAGAACAGGTAGAAACCTGTCTCGAGCCTGGATAAATCTTGGGTGGAGCCTGGATGGGACTGACAAGGGAGCCTGGATGCAACCTGTTTGCTAACAAGAAAAGAACTGCATGAGCCTCGCTTTAGTCCCGGCGGCCTGCGAGTTTTCTTCCTCGTCTTCAAATTCTTGCGGAGTCCCTCATTTGTGTATCGATTCAGACGTATCGCCTTCGGGGGGGACGAGGGTAGGGGGAGCATGGCCGGAGACCCGACCGAACACGATTTGGCTATTTCGCTCTCCGCCGGAGGAGGACAAAAGCCACAGAAGATAAAGGGACATAAATGTTGGCAAGCGATCGTCTCGCCGGTCATCGATTCAGTTTATTGGAGTTGCTTTTTCCTCGCTGCTCATTTACGAGAAACGAAAGTTTCTGAGAGTTATCTCACCTTATTCGAGGGTGTTATTGTCGATTCGAACTAGTTTTGTACAACCCCTGCACTCTAATTTTGTATGAGAGCAGTTATTTGCCCATTACCTCCCTTTTTGAAACTGCGTGGAGATGGGATTGTTGAGAGTCCTCCGTGTGGAGTGCACGAGCACACGACGAGCTGGGCTGATGGGCCAGACTGCTGCCGCACCCGAAATCTTTGCTGCAACACCCACCATCCTCGTCTTTTTTATCGATGAAACCGTTCTTCGAGTTTTAGAACAGCAAGTACAACAAGACGGGCTTTAAGGGTAAAGGTCAGAAGATTGTTTCGCCCCCATCTCTCCCTTCTACCCCCGCCCCTCTTCCCCCGGACATTGATCATTAGGTCATCACACATCTTTCTTATCGCAGGATGCGCACAGCAGACTTCTGGACTGTACTGAAGAAGATAGGGCTTGGGGATTTTTCCGTCCACAGAACTGCGCATGCCCAGACAGTATAGTTTACAGACTTCCTTCCTTTTTCTGACAGATTATTCTCCCGTGCTTTATGTCAATGGAGCGACTTGAATAGTTTTCAGCAGCGTAAAGACGAGTAATTTTCGTAGGAAGAGAGTCGGATGGTTGGTAGATGGATTCCAATGAATTCCAAGTTCACGTGACCTTTATCGTGCCCTCTATACAAACGACCTTGACCGTGGGTTCATGACGGGTTCAATCCAGGTCGCGCGTTTCACGCCGCCTGCACCCTAGGGCTTTGTCGAAAGCTACCATCGTTCTGTTTATCGAAATCACAGAGGTTGTCTCAAGAGTTAATTACTTTAACGCATTTTTTCCTTTAATTTTTTTAACTTCTGAACATTTAGAAAAAAACTGTGTTTGAACGGCAGGTCTGTATTCCTTCCACAGAGTAAACTTCGTTTAGCAAGATGTATGGCAGGCCTAACAACCGTTTTTTTTTTAGTTTTTTTTTTTTAATAGTTATGTATGAACTGTTCTTTGATCTGTTCCTGCCTCTGTGTTTAAAAATTAACGATTCACAAAAGAAGTAAAGCTTTCCGTCACCATCCGCCCTAATGTGGGAAAGAAGGAAATAACGAGGGCAGAATGGAAGGAAATGAAGAAAAGGAAGAAATAAAAAGAAAGAATAAGGAAAGAAAGAAGTAAGATGAATGAAACGTGTAAAAACGTGACGGCACGATTCTGACCTCTTTCTGTGCGTGGAGATATTTGTATCTGTTACAGTTTCATACTGATAGGGGAACTATATCTACCTTAGCTTACCATTGGGTATATCGAAATTCACTAGAATTTTGCATTAGTTTTACCTTAACTTCCCGTGGGTTTGATCTTAGTTTTATCTGAGGAAAGCTCCTGGCTCATCTCTAGAAAAAGACAGTATTGTGCTCGTGATACCTTGTGGTGCACGAGACAAACAGAAAGCCTCTCTGTTGGGGGAAAAGAAAAGAACAAACCGAGTTTTTAGTTGGAGGCAAGTCTGAGCTGTGGTGAAATGCATTAAGCTGTCTCCGGCATGTCCACCATATCGTCAGGCCATCAACATAAAGTGTTTGGAGATGTTGACGGACGGACAGACAGACAGATAGACAGTTTCTTGAACACGCTATGAGAGAAAGAGAGAGGCAATGTCTTCGAGATATGGAAACAGTTTTTGTACAGACGGAGAGAGAGAGAGATGAAGGTACTTGGGGACGTGAAAACACACACAGAAATAAAGAGAGATGTAAAGTTTTGTGGAGATGAAGAGAAATGAAGAAAATCAGAGTGCTGTAGTTTCGAAAGGTGTCGAAAGAGAGAAAGAGCGATACGGTTGCTTTAAGACATGGAGAAAGAGAGAGAAAAGATAAAGGAACTAGAATGGCTGTCCGCGCATTCTCGTTGTTCCTACAGTACCTATGATCTTTTCCTCTTTCTGTTCTGTTTCTTTTCAATTCGTCCTTTATTCCCTACGTCCATTTGTCAGTCTTATCATTCGTCTCTCTCTCTCACACACTCTTTCTTTCTTTCATTTTTTTTAAAGCGCAGGGAGCCTTCATGTCTCTATGACGAAAGCAATTTCCCTTCATTTGAATAAAGAACGTTTGAGACTGGAATGACCTTCTCGACGCAAGCATTGCCCTCTGACCCCAATTTCCATCAAGAAGGAGGCTCTTACGTCAAAGGCAGGCCTCGGGTAGATGACCTACCACACGCACAACCCTCCCCGCGGTCAGTGGAGCTTCGATCTGCAGTCAAACGTCACGCCCGTTCTGACGACTTCCGCCCACCCATCCGCCACTGCGGTGTCTTGCTGCCTCGCATCCCACATCGTGTGCACGAGGGGCCCGGATGGAGGGCATGCTAGCCGCCAAACATTACTTTCTTCTTCTTCACCATTCTCCATTGAATATACCACTTGTGATGATGGAGAGGTCTGGCATGCTGCCTGTCAGCCAGCCTCCTCTTTGTCCACCCGTCATTTTCTCCTCAGATCGACAGACATTTTGTTTATTTGTCTTAATGGTCACTTCGTAATGGCGTTTTCTCTCCTGGCATTCGCTTTATCAATAGATTAGCATGAATAAATTATTCGTTTAAACCGATGGCAAAAGCTTACTGCTTAAGTCCGACAAGTCAACTATGAACATTCGTTTTAATGGTGATTTGCATTTTTATCTTTTTTCTAATTAAGGACTAGTACTACCACTCACAACCATCCTTCCCTTTCACCGGAGACAACACAGAAGATACGCAAACACGCGCTCATACATGCATGCATCTTTTAAACTGATTCACTCTACATAACATGTGATTTGAAAATTAAGCTCGAAACCATTCTGGAGGACAAACAAATAAATACGATATTCGATGATTAGCGAGGGGTGTGTAGACATCGCACCCGTCATCAGCGATTGAATCTGAGCTCCGTGGCTTTGTCTGCTTTAGTCGGCGACTTCATGGCGCAGTCCGGGTGGTGGACTAACCGGTAAGGGATCTCTATTGCGGATGTCAAAAATAAAGCAAAATTAACCAAAGTAGTAATACAAACCAAAATCTAAGTATAAAATCCAATGTGGTTTTTCCAAAACGTACTACAAATAATAACAAAATAGTTTCCTGTTTATTGGTTTTATATATTTTTTTCACAATTCTTCAACACATAGAGGCAGCTGCATGTGAAACTGTGGGAACACCCACATCTAATCAAACAAAAGGAAGGTCAAAAATAGAAAAAGAAACAGAGAAAAGAATAACACGAGCCTGTCAAAACAACATAATCATAATTTTGGAAAATAAATTTAACATTAGCGAGACAGGCAATAACCACCTGCTGTACCCAGTGCTAGAAAGCGACGAGTATTCTCTAGACTAGAAAATGGATGAAGATGTCCACAACACAGATGACGATGACATGCTTGAATACAAAACTGCTGCTTCAGTAGAACAAAACTGAGAGACACAACTAAAGGCATCCTCTAAGTTTCGAATGGTGGTATTCCCGGAGAAGGAAAATAAGAATTTTGTTTCAGCAGGTCCCTCACGAATAAGTACAGGAGATGAAGAAGAAATAAGACCATCCCTAAAGTAAAACAAACAACATAAAAAAATGTATGTCACCAACAAAAAGTGAGTGACGAATCGCTCCCTGAAGATAACATAGACACCAAGATAGACAATCTGACAAACAGAAGCATCAAACAATCAAATCAGCAACACCAGAAGAAAATGAAAAGCTGGTCAATATGCTAGTCAGGACCGATGGAGCAAAAATTGTGAAAAGGTATGTAGAAACAGAAAACGCAACTTAGAAATATGGGAAATAACTAATGCCCATACAGAAAAAAATGATCTGGACCTTGAGAAGGCCTATGACAGTTACCCCATGGGAACTCCAAATAACATAGTTCAATTAATTAAATCCCAGTTGTTAAACAGGAAATATCAGAAGGGGTCGAAGTCCAAACTTTCAAAGAGGTATCGCTTGACAATGGAGTACTAGAAGGAAGTGTTTTTAGCCACGTAATGATTGCAGACCTCAACAAAAGTGTTAAGCATGTAAAATTTACCGATGAATCATCTCTCCTAGGATAAGTAAAAATACGGAAGCCGAGTAGCCCAAAAAAGGCCTAAAATCGTAAGAATACGTAAGATCCAAAAGTACCTAAATGAACTACAGAAGTGGCTTAAATTTAATGTTTTCAAACTCTCAGCCCCTAAAACGCAAGCACAAAACGAAACTAGAACACAGAATAGCCTAAATAAATAGAATAATATTAAACCAAGCATCCATTAATAGAACCCCATCAAAGAAAATGGAGACCACGACTGCTATTAGAGAAGACACAGTCCCGACAGGCAGAGAACAGGTCGACCGACACCACAACCTCACTATCCAACAGACCACCCAACGCACACAAAAAAAAAACACAAATGGAGCAGAAACAAGCACATTACCCACACTCCACGATGCAAACAAGTCTTAAACTAAACACCATTTATGAAGACTAGACATAGAATAGACTGATAGCTCCCATGACTCCCGACACATACTTCTATCTTCACAGCCAGTGTGACTGCCATGAACACAGCTCTTCACACATTATGGCCAAAAATGAAGGACATGACACAAAGACAATACCTTGTAATATCAGCACTCAATGTCAGCACTCCAGACGCTTAAAAACAAATTATCTAACAGAAGAGACATTGTAAATGAGATACTGTCTCAGAACATAGAAACATAAAGTTTGGGTCCGCTGCCATATTGGAATAAAATGCGGGTAAGAGGCACTAAGCTAGCTAGACTAGCAATAAAACAAAGTACAGGACATAAAGTCGACAATCTATTTCATCAACAGAGAGAAGAATAGTCATAAAGCCAGCAATACAAATAAGGAAGCTAGAGAAATACAGAAATAAAAGAAAAGGAACTGAGAAACTTGTAAAAAAATCAACCTAGTAATACTCTGCTATTTATCAAATAAGATAGGTCCCTTCAATCGAAGATAAATAAGATAAGACAACGGAGAAGACATAACATCCCATGTTTTGCATGTGGATATCAAAGAAATTTTAGTTTATCTGGCATTTTGTTTTCCTTTATCTTTTAATAATTAATTAAATAATAATGTAATACAGCTAGTATTTCGGCAGTGTCTTTAAAATTATTTTCTTAGTAAATTTTAATTTTCGTGGAAGTTAGGTATTTTTAAGTGTCGAAAAGCTGATCTAGTGTTTACTCGGTCATCTGCAACAGTTTATTCAAATGTCCTTTTGTTTTTGTGTACTGGTATAGACACTTTAATGTAACCCGGGGTGGGGTGAACCCTCATTTCAGTGTCCTAGCCAGAAATCTTAAAAATAAAAATTGTGGTATGAATAACATTTCTGTTGACTAATTTTCACGGGTTACAGCTTTTGGAACCTAAATTCTGTCTCTAGAGATCAAACCTGATTCATCTTCTCCACTTCATCCCTCCTCCCTTTTTCTTTCTTGTCACCGTGTTATGTTTTCCTTTGGTTCCTTAGCTGTCTAGCCGAGCAAAGATGCACAGCATTCGTTGGCACAATGAACCATTCCGGCCGAGATTGCAGTCGATGGGTCGCCGAGACCCGTCACTTCCGGCTGAGAGCATGGCTACACTCTATTCTACCGACATCTTCTCGAGTCCTTTGCACTCCACGCTGTTCCCTCGGTCGACACGGTGCGGAAAGTGCAGAGGGCAGTTCTGTGTCCTCGACGAATACAGGAAGACTGCATCCTTCATCAGATAGTTTCGAATGGTGGAGGAGAGTAGTGCGAACGAGAAGAAGGGGGAACAGGAAGTGAAGAAACGAACTGATTAGTCTGGCGCTATCAGGAAGATGACAGGAAGCTTCAGTAATATTGTAAGATTGGTCGTTCCGGGTAGATTACAACTGTTCATAAAAAATGTGCAATCTGCAACAACATTTTATTTTCTTATTCAACGATGCAGCAGAGCAGCCAGGAAAAGAAAGTGACCTAAACTACAGTATATGTTTACTTTAGAGATTTCTTCCAGGGTAGATAACGGAAGGAGGGGAAGTAACTCTTTTCTGAACTTGTGAAAGGAAAATAATCCAGCTCTTTGAGCTTGTTTACTCGGTATAGGAACAGAAGCAGTTCTACCAGACACGCTTCAGGGGGTACAGAGGGCAAAAAAACATTTTATGAGATTGACATGAATGATGCTGGTGTTTGTAGATGTTAGCTGTGATGTTAGCAGCTTGCTAAGCTCTTGATACAAATATTAGTTGTTTAGCTGGCTGCTAAATAGTATCGAGCTAGAGATTAACAGACTGTGCACCCGGCCATGGGTTACACCACCCGGAAGTCACAAGAAATTTTTGGCTCTTCGATTTCTGGAGAAATGTGTTCTGGGATACTTTCAGGAAGTAGAGTCATTGTTAGGAAAATGTTTATACAAAAAAAAAAGTAGACACGGGTACGTCATTTCAAAATGAACAATACATAAATAAAAATATAAACATAAAACCTATATCAAGATAAGCTATGAAGAAGTCAGGGATGGAGGACGGGGTGGTGATTGACGGAGGGAAGAGAAGAGGCCGGAGAAAGATCAAGTGACAAACACACCGCAAGATCGATGTACTTTGCAGTGAACTGCATGTGCGATCGATGCCATGACGCGGGAGTAGCAGCCTTGAACTTGAACCTTGACTCCAACGACGTCACCGGCGTGACCCGGCGCGCGCGCGCGGTGACCTGTTACCGACGGCCGGTGGTGTAACTCGGATCACTGGAGCGGGGCTCGCACGACCATCAAGCGGCTGCAATGACCCGGTCGAAACTGTCAATCGAAGTCAATCGACATGTTCATTGTGCGTAAAGCGTGCGTGTGTGTGTGTGCGTGTACGTGTGTGTGTGTGTGTGCGTGTGCGTGTGCGTGCGTTCATGCGCTCATTTTCCATGGTTGTAAGGTGAAGTGACGCACGTGCCAACCGAGCGTGTCCCTACAATGAGGCGTTGAAAGGTAAATCGAAACTCACTGAGGATCGTGCTATCGATGAAGCTCAGCCTCCACGTTCCACCTTTTCCGTGTCAACTGTTCAGCCTGCTCGGTTGTCGTAATGCAGGCGGTTCGAACCCTTGCTTATTTTTGTCGTGTTTTTTGGTGACCTTATAATTGTTCTGTTATTATTCTGCTGCTCATTGTTTTTTTTGTTTTTTTTTTGTTGGTTTTTTTTTCGCTCAGTGTGCTTGCTTTGTAGGGAAAGAGAAACAGGAGCGGGAGGTATTCGACTAACGAAGTCATTGACACGAAAATTCAATTTGTGTGTGTTTTGCATTCAAGCAGCTCTGTGGGACTCGGGTGTACAAACTCACAAACTCCAGTCGTTACTATTAAATATTGTCACAGCGAGAAGGGAATGGGACAGACTGTGTTGCTGTGCTTGAATTTGTTCTGGCTTACTCTCATCTTCAAACACAACTTCGAAGCTGGATTGTGCTGTTAAAGTTTAAAGCCGGTGGCAATTAGCTGTAAGTGGTTCACCGTGTAAAATGGGAGGAGTTTTAAAAAAGTCGATGCTGAAATAATGCGGGACTGTATTTTAAACCCTTGTTTATTGGGGGGAGGGATTAAGCGGGTGGATGAGATACATTTGGATTGTAGTCATAAAAAAAGGTACAAGTGGTCATCAAAGATTTTAGTGCGTTTGCAAGTGAAGTGAGTCACATCTCACAGAGGCCAGCGTCTTGTCCCCGAAGTATCATTGTTAACTGGAGATGACAGGGTGGGTGAGAGGTAATGGAGCTGGTTAGTGTTGGCACTGTCAGCCTGGTGAGCAGGTGGTCTACCCACCCGGCTCCTGCACCCCGTGGCTTCAATGTGTACTGTTAGGCGGGAGTGCAAAACACGTCTCCTCCCACCTCAGCCGTCAGTGTTGTTATCTAAAGGTGGAGGATAACGACTCCCCTCCCTATATAATATTCCATTCATTACGAAATGCGTCAGATTCTTTGGCTGTTGATCATGGCAAAGATCGCCCCAGCCTTGCCGAAGAGAAGATCAGCAGGAAAGCGAAACAAAAGACAAGGAGAGAGTGCATGGAAACAACCTGCAGTTATTTCCCCTGACAGGTGGCGCTTGTCTAGGGGTTTTGCGTGGAAAGTTCCCCAAACAGGGAAAGCTTTCTTGGCGGAGGCTTTCAGTGACGCAATTGGGTTCTCATTGCACGTGTGTTGTATCCTGTCGCCATCAGGAGCGCTGTGTGCGGATATCCGTCCTGCTGAGGCCACCACCACCACCACCACCACCACCACCACCACCACCACCACCACCAGCAACAACAACAACAACAACAAATCGGCGTTTTCTTAGTTGAAATATTTAGCTAAATTATATTAAACGGTGATGTGGATCCACCCACAAATATGTGTGTGTTGTTGTTTGCAGTAAGGAGAGATCACCCAAGATTAAACGGCAGAATCACATGCTGGAAAATCTACAAAAACCACGAGTTAGTAAGATGAGGAAAAGGTTGACCCGTCACGTGACAGTCAGCGATAGAAGGTGAATAATTAATTTACCGAGATCGCAGCTGTGAGAAAAAAATTGAACCGAATGAAATAAGAGAGAATGGTAAATAGGTTTACTCAGTTGGCACTGTTGGTAAATGGAGAATAGCAAATCCTCGAAAAGACAACTTGCGATCCGCGATGCAGTGATAAAAGCCAACATTTTATATGTACTACCCAATCCGCATAGTTGGACATAAATTAACCCACTGACCTGATGAGGGTGTGTGTATCGACCATCATCACTAAACAACAAGAATCACCGTCATTCGAGACGATGAAGTCACGAAAGTCAGCGATGGCTGAGACAAACATCGCTGACAGACTTTGGGTGGAAGAAGAGAAGACAACAAAGTCTTGCCACAACTAACCCCTAGTATTCAGCCAGCAACATCACAACAGAAATAAACAAAGAAACAAAGCTCTCCCCCTTTAGTAAGCTACTCGTGTGCAGCAGCTACTTAGGGGTGGGTGGGTAGTTGAGCTGGGGGTGCGGCGGTGTAGAGAACGATGATGTGAAATAAGCAGACGACATGATTTGCTGACATTCATCAGCCACAAATAGCTATTTGTGAGTCACATGGTGAGCTGGACACGCCAGCTGATTCCACCTTGACCTTTCCAGGCCAACTGACTTCCAGTTGGGTAAGTGGACTGATTGCAGGATTGCACGCACGTGTGTGCGGATGTAAAAGATAAATAAAGAGTGGAGCCAGACATACAAGTGTTTGTGTGTGCGCGCGCTTGTCAAAAACAAAATTTTGTGAAGGTGTTTCTTGACTTGATGATTGGTAGTTGTGGTTATGTTTAGGGAGGTGTATAGGGTTTTATTTTGTCCATCTGTCTTACAGCTTGGATACAGTGTTCGTAAACACACGTGTCACTAAATTGGTTTCCAGTTAGTACGCAAGGACAGATCTAGTTTACTCGCGACACAAAACTTCTTAATGATGTGTAAAGACAGATGGAAAGTGGAGGAAGCCCTCGAGGGTTTGTATTTCCTTTCAAGCATATCTTGATGGCTACCCGGGGTACCCTCCCGCCGCACGCTGCCGGCCGACGCTGACTCTCGCCCTTTCTCGTGACGTCACAAGAGTGCGTCATCACGCGACCCACTTCACCTTGACTACACTTCACATCCCTGCACCCCGCATCCCCTGCACCCCGCCCCGCCTGCAGGTTTACGACACACATACAGAGGGAGGGTGGACCATCGGGGGCCGGTCATGACAACCTGCATCGACCGAACGACCGACTGGTGCTGGGCTCAAGAATCCCTCCCTACCCCAATACCCCGCCTCCTCCCTTCCCAGCTTGCAACACTGTCGCAGCTTTACAAGGATTCAAATGTCATGGAGGACTATTTTGCTGGCTTCGCGATGTATCACAAAAGAAAAAAAAGAACAAGGAGAGAAAAACCTCGCTGTGGTCAACACCACCAGCGAAATCAAAACGTTTCCGACAGACGCTTGAATGACGGGAAGATGGAGAGGGGGATAAATACAAATAACGAGGAACATCAGGATAACAGAGCAGACAACTATATTTTTGTCTTTTTTTTTTCCTTCTTCCCTTCTTGCCTTCATGCGTGTCCGTGTCACTCCGTTTACGATTTCCTGTCCCATTTGTGTCCCCTTGTTGAACACAACACGTCATCTTTCTCTCGCTATGCAAATTCTATCCGCTAGGGGGCGCGCGCCTCGTAGTGATGGCTTCTGTCTCCTCCGGCATACAAGTCAGCTCTTGTACTGATGCCACTCAGCCAGCAATCTGTCTTTGTACGTTGGTGGCGCCCTCTATCTGATCGTCGTGTAACTCTTCTGTTCTTTATCGTCTGATGGAGACATTTGATGGCCACAAGAAAATTAAATTAAAAGGGAGAAGGGGAGTATCAAGCTCTTTGTCTCTTATTGTCCCTTCCTTTTTCTGCCTTTTATCTTTCATTCTTAATGATATTTTTTTCTTATTTTTTTTTCTCATTCTATCTTTCTGTCTATATTTTTGCATTTCTTTTCCATTTTATCTTTTTTTTTAACCTTTCTCACAATGATACTTTTTCTTTCACTTTTAACATTTATTTCATTTATTCTTTCTCTTTTCTCTCTCTCTCTCTCTTGGAGTATTCTTCTCTGTCCTCCTGTTGTTATAGATAAACACGACGAACTCTTCGCTTTTAAATAATGAACGCTCATCTCACTTACTGATTGTCAGGAACTACATATGATACTGGAAAAAACGTTTCCTTACTTATGGTGCTTTAAGTTCTTGATTGTGAACTTTAAATTCGGCCTGTCATCACTATCAAATTCTTCTGTATATTTCTCTTTGTATTTATCAATATTTGTATTCTTTCAGTGGAAGTGACATAATGCAATGTATACACTACACACTTTCATGTCAAAACCAATTCCATATGAAAATCATTTTCTCAGTCAAAATTTTTTATATTATTGCATATTATTATCATTAGAGTCAAAATAATATAGAAATAATCTTAACAAAAAAGTGATTGAGAAAATGGTTTTTATTTTCAACGGTTTGTTTGTTTTTGTTTTTTTTTTTTTTTGCAATTTACAGTTTTAGCATTCCAAGTATTTCCTTTGTGTGTAGCAGCATTTCGTGAGGAAAGACTTAGCTTCAGGAACGGATGTCAGTCCTGGATACGTTGCCATAGAGACAAAAATGAAGCGAGGAAGTGTCATAATATTTTGCGAAGCCATGGATCTGTTTTATTGCTCACTACGAAGGTATCGCAATCGAAAACAGCCATAAGCAATATAAAAAAATATTTCTTTTTATTTGCAATATGCGGTAGTGTTTACATCTAAACATTGTTTACAACACAGTTCGCAGTTTGAAAACTTGTACTTTTTCTGAAATTTTATTTATTTAAAATGCTGATTTCGTCTTCCATCCCAGACCATATGAAAAGGAAGAAGAAACACAAGACAGAAAAAGATGAGAGAGAGGAGATAGAAAAAAAATAAAAATAATGAAAGAAAGTATAGACAATCGATAAAAGAAAAAAGTAAGCATCGAAAAACTAAACCACAAAGTAACGATGAATGAAAAAAATGAGAGTTTCTATGATGAAAGTAGCTTCTTGTTAATTAAGAATCATTCAAAGCCATCTTGTCCTTACCACAGGCAAACACCAGCAGCAAAATCCTCCTGTTCAACGAAAGGTAAAAAAAAAAGAACAAATAAACAAAACACAAATTCCAAAAAAAAAAATTCTAGCTTCCGATGTCGCCTCTTATTTAAAATAAAAGCCAAAGAAAACTTAATGTTATTGTAAGCGAGTCTGCTCGCAGCTTTTTTTTCTGTAACGAGAAGCTTCTTCATCAAAAGAGTGGAAAGCAAATATCGATTGTTTTGCGTCCCAGCCCCTCCCTGTGCCAGCTACACCTAAGCTTGATGAAGGAAATATCGATTATTTTGCGTCCCAACCCCTCCCTGTGCCAGCTACACCTAAGCTTGATGAAGGAAATATTTATTAAAATCGATAGTTCATTGGGCGGATTTGTCTCTGTGCCCGCCATCCCCGCCATCCCCGCCATTGCGAGTGGAGGGCAAAACAAAATGGCCTGCGCTTTGTTTTCTGAAGATGTATACTTTATAGTACAGTCATTTACACACCACAGTACTGTCATGTACACACCATAGTACAGTCGAGTTAGTCTTTATAAAAGCCCTAACCCTATCTTGAATCGTTTCCATTAGTCTAATATTATTTTTTCCGATCAAGTGCCATTTTTTTATTTATCCAAGTGTGCTGGTGCTGACACATGAAGTGATCAGCCTCCTTCTTATTCACAGTGGCTCTCGCTCCCTGGGAAGATGCTTGTGGTCCATAGCAAACAGCGTGTTCATCTACACCGCAAAAACTTCGTTACACGTTCCGTCTGTCGCTTTTATTACCGTTACTTACAGATCACGTGACAAGACGGTGACCATGATTGCTATCGCTTCCAAAGGGCACTAATTCGATAGATGGGGCAACACACGAGAAAGTGCCAGACTTATAGGGAGGGAGTTGTAGGTGCCGACATCAGCGCTCATTAGGTACCAGAGAAAGGTGCACTTAATCCTCCCAGTAACATATGAACTCCAATAAAGTTATTTGTCTTCTAGGGAACAGGAAACTGCTGAATACGGAGGAGAGCTGTGTGCTAATTTACTCGTCCTCGAGCTTTGATGTTAATTACTTGTCTATTAACCTCGTCTTGATGATGTGTAATGTGTGTGGGGCTGGCTGCTTGTTTCTCCTAGCCGTAGGCAGAAAGAAAAACACAAACCTCAAGGAAAGATGGGCAATAAAATCTTTTTGAAATGGGGAGAAAATTGTATGTTTACATGACAAATGCAGCGAAGCAGCGACAATAAAAGTCGACTTTCTTCTCTTCTTCATTCTCATCGTACCGTTCTCTTCTTCATCTTTATCAGCTTCCTTCTCCTCCTCTTCATCACCAAAAACCAAATCCTCAGTATGGGGGTTTGTTTTTCTTAGTGCGTGTTTTCGTGACTTCATGCTTCCTTTTTATGGGCATTCAACGTAAGACCGAAACGATTGGCTAAATTATGCACGTGCCTGGCTTCACCAATCACAGGCATCGTGACGTAATCAGCAGCTTCAAAGGGCCGGCGCCGATGAGTAGATCGTCACCCGTGTTGTGAGAGCTCAGAGGCTTCGAACTTTTTTTTCTGCTTCTTCTTCTTCACCGAGCGCCAGTGGAGCCCGGACCTAGACGGACTCGTGAATCATAGGCTGAGTCAAGGCGCGGCGCTCTCACGGTGCGGGTGAGTCGATTAATCACGGGGTGGGGAGTGTCTGGGCTTTCACGGGTAGCAATGCAGACAAATCGAGCAAGGGTAGCAGAAAGACACGCACACGCGCAAACACACACACGCGAAAATTCATAAATACCTAATCTTTTTTCATGCTACCTAATGAATGTTTATTTCGGCACATATCATCTGGAACTTTCTGTCATATTTTGCGCCACCCATCGAGCTATTTCCTTCCGAGCAAGCGAACTTTGACCCTAGTAAGCATAAGTTCTGCTTCATCAAAGAAGCAAAGGACATAATTAAAATTCATGCAATAAATACACTTTCAACACACGAGGGCTCACATTCATAAAATAAAATCCAAATCGTTATGAAAAGGAGATGCATGTATCTTTCTGGTTTTTGAAATCTCACATGTGTCTACATAGAGACAGCAAAGGTTAAGTAGAGGTGGTTGTAGACGGACAGATGGGCCGACAAATAACTGAGCAAAACAAGTTAAAAGAACGACAGACACAAAAGATAAAGAAGAGCGGAGACAGAATCAGATTAATGGCGCTCCGAACTCTCAAATCAGATAGGAAATGAAATCCAGCCAACAATTTCAATGGAAGTTAAAATACAAAAGACAATCACTGATGTTCTCGTAGGCCGCCATTGACTGGATTTTCTGTGTACGTGTCGTCAGGCTATTTGACTGCACTGCTGCCCTCTGTTGGGTAAAGGTGAGTAAGACTGGGGTATACAAAGGGTTTTAACTCGAATTAAACACTAGAGATGCCAGAGAGGATAACTACAAGAACATAGACAACAACAAGAACATAGGCAACAACAACAACAACAATAATAAAATCAACAACAAATGGAAGCAAAGAGGAAGATAGGAAGACCTTATAAAATCGTCGTCTACTGAACCTTTTTTTCGTCCACTAATAAAAGTTTTTTGTTTAGAGAGGTGTACTGTGGCAACAGCCAATCAGAATTTAGCAGTTTTCTTGGTGCCTGTGATCCCTCCCTGGGGTGGCCAGGATCTGCAGGCAAGTATCTTTGGTCCCTCTTAGACACTATATAACAGTGGGGTAGAAAGATGCGGGGCTTTGGTGTGTGTGTGTGAGGGGGAGAGGACAAACTCCATGCTAACTGAACGGCGTTCACATTTTTGCCTCCGAAGTATCTTTTCTTTTTTTTTTTTGAGGGTGCGGCTTCCTCGCGCCCCCTCGGTTCATAAGCCACTGATTTATACGATGGTAAATACATTTTATGACGGTCATACAGCTGAGGTGCATACAGTTTATGATGATTACTACAGCGCATAATGGTCATACCATGTCTAGCATTTGATTGTTATACCACAGACGTACATCCATTTGCTGGCGGTTAGACCCATGGTGTCTTCCAGGCTTCCAGTCTACATAACTAATTTGTACATTAATGGAACAGCAACTATTAACAGTTGTTTTTGCTTTGTTTTGTTTTTTGTTTTTTGTTTTGTTTTGTTTTTTTGCCCCACGTTACTCTGTGACCACCGTCAGCTACTGATGATCGGTAGTCACCAATAAATTGAAGATGATCAGCTTTATTAATTCCAATTATATCTTGGGAAGTATGCTCAGTTAAAAAAAAAGGACATGTGCTAGTTAGAAGAACAGGACGAGGAAAGCAGTACATGAAAGAAAACACAAAACATACAATATTACATAATATTGACCATCCTTAAACACGCTCACAACATCACGTACCCCTGGGCCCACACAATGAGTTGTGAACTAGTGAACCTGTGACCCCAGGCGCTAGAGCGAGGTCCTTCTTCTCCCCCCTCTTCCTCCCCTAACTGTGACGTGGCCAGCGCTGGTGGAAAACCCAGAGATGAGCTGATGCTGACACCTCTGACTACAACTGTTCATGTCCTACTTTCCACCGGCCACCGACGTCGCGAACATAAAAGGAAGAGTTAACAAAGGGAGCGCACTCCTAAGGTCAACTGACTTTCTTTTTTCTTCCCGGTGAATCGGTCTTTGCGTATGGTACTTGGTTTTTGGGCTGCTGTCTTACTGCTGTCTGAGAGTAGAACCCCGACACACAATCTCTCAAACGGAGCGTGAAGGGAAAGATCGGGGAGTGGTCATAAGATCGAAAACCCAAAGAATGAGACACATATAGACAGACAAAAAAGTCACATACGGTCAAACGAACAATAACGGACACATAAATTCACAAGAAATGATACTTATATAATAAACTAATCAAAAATGGCATATAAACCAATAAAATGTGACACATAAAGCCAATCAAGACCGACATCCTTTTCAATCAACCTAGTGACATATAAGTTAACAAATTAAAAACCAAGACCGACAGATATATAAGCCAAACAGACTGACGCACTTAAAAACTAATGACGAGAGGCATTAAACTAGCATGAAATTATATTCACATAAACCAATACAGAATAAAGAAAGAGTGACAAAACAAACCAAAAAAAAAAATAAATAAAAACAGACTACGACCGACATCTATAAACCAACAAAGACAGACACACATTAACCAGGAAAGATGAACATATAAACCATCACGGAGAGAGACACACACACACCTTCCCTTCCCTACAGAAAAAAAATCCAATTAAGTGACACACATACGAACCAACAGACTAATGAAGACTGACTCATAAAATAATACTGCTGTAGCATGTTAGCCATAGTACTTCTATTGAATAAAACACTTTACGACAAGCAAATCCAGTTTTGTCTTGTAGTCGCGGCTGGCAATGGAGCTTCTTTTTAGGACAAACTTCTTTCCGAGCTGACCATAGAATTGGGCCACCGAGAAGTGTGGTGGCCCACATCGTGAGGGTCGCGTGTAGCTTCCTGGACTGGAGCCTGGCGAGTCTGGCCAGTCGGGGCCGGCAGGTATCGTGGGGATCAAATGGTGCCGGCGGTCCGCCGCAGTCTCCTCTGCGCGCCTGGAGTACAAGAGGCGAGGTCAAAGTGCACCAGCCATCGCTACAGCCGCATCCTCCTTATCCGTAAGACGAACCGAGGACTTGTCGGCTTTCATCATCATTTCATTTCCGCCCGAGACGTGCGAGTGCATGGGCGTAGCGCGTGCATGAGTGTCATGCAGTGTGTGTGTGTGCGCGCGCGTGCGAGCGCCCCTACTGGTTATATTCCTTATTAACACAAATAAAATGCATTGCGAGAATCACTCCTTTAATTTATGCCTGAAATTACTTCTTCAAAAGAAAACAAACAAAATAAAAGATAAATATTTAAAAAATAAATTAAGAATATAATGTTGAATTAAAATAAAGAAAAAAATATGAAATTGTATGAAGAACGAAATATTTAGAAATGTAAAAAAAAAAAAAATTAGATGTAAGTAAGAACAAGCCTTTAATTTTATTACTCATTAAAAATTGGATTTTCTTTTAACTTTTATTTGAATCAGGAGAAAAGAATACGCTGCGTGTCCTGACTTTTTTACCCTTTGCGATATGAAATAGATGCTTCAGTCATCTTCGCTCACTTGATGATAACGAACGTATCATTGTCTCCATGGCGCTACCCGAACTCACGCGTACCAGTCACTTTATGGCTGAATCCCTTCTTATTGCCTTCCCTTGTCCCTTTGCTTAAAGATGCGATACATGATACACGGACAAACAGATCACAATAGGGCGGACGAGAACTACAGAAGCAGTGGAGAGAGAGAGAAAGAGAAAGAGGAAGAGGAGAAAATGCTGAAAGTCTGGTGATCCTACTCAGAGGAGGCTGCAGTCGGCAACGGTAACGGTGTAAGGGAGGTTCTCTAGCACATACCTGGCCTGAATTCTTTTCTTACATTGTGGACATAATGACGATCATCGATTTAGACATCAGAATGTGCCTTCCCCCCTCACACCGGCAACCACAGCCACAACATTTGACGATGACATTGTACACGACAACGGCGGGTGCGGCGACAACAGACCAGGTTTAGAGTGTAACAACTGTAAACTGCAGCCCAACGAAGCGAAAACAATCGGCGAACCCACCTGAAGAAGATAACAAACAGAACGACAGAACAGAGATTGCGCTTCCGGTCTGGACGGCACAAAACACTGATTGCTTGCGCATATCAGCCGTGAACACTCACTTCCGCTGCCTTCTGCTAAACGGCAGCGGCCATTAGTGGCCATAATCAATAGGAAACAGGCCAGGCACACGTCACCTCCTGCTCGCCTTTGCCTCTCGACACGTCACGCCTTGTTCCTGTATTATTTCCAAGCGTATAGCTTGCACTGCTCTGTCGGCAGGTGAAGGAATGTGTGTAGGGGAGGGGATGCAACTGATGTTCATGTGCAAGAGAGAGAGTAACAGATATAGGATGAAAAAAATTATTTGTCCACACACTTCTCTATCTCCACACAGAGATAGATGGACGGGAAGAAACATAGTCTTACTTACCGATCCACCGACTTCTCGACCAATCAAGATTCAGGACACGCATCCTTAATGCACAGTAACTTACAATTTACCGCAATAATTGAAAAGGAAGAATAGCAGACAGACTGGCGAGTACCCATCAAAAACATAATGGAGAAAGCCACCTGTCACGGCTTGCTGGAAATGACTCTGCCACTCAGCTCTGTCTTCTAGAGACGGACTGTAAAGCGGAACGTTTATCTCCATGCCTCGGGGGTAAACTGCCTTGTACGGGCACCGACAGCGAGGCTGGTGGGGTAGACACGGAGGATTTACTTCCGTGACAAGGTTTGCGGCAATGATGACAGTTTACCCAGCGGATAAGCCGGCTAAGTACTGGGTAGTCCCGTCAGACGAGGCTCTGGTCTTGGGGATGCTTATCCGCCCTCTTATCTACTG
Source organism: Pomacea maculata (assembly GCA_004794325.1). Classification (NCBI taxonomy): domain Eukaryota; kingdom Metazoa; phylum Mollusca; class Gastropoda; order Architaenioglossa; family Ampullariidae; genus Pomacea; species Pomacea maculata. Next base: position 259,229 of record SRHC01003342.1, on the reverse strand, counting down.
GGACAATTACCGGCGGAGGAGTGGAGATGACAGCATACACTGGGTCTGGCAATTATCGAAACAATTGTAGTCTTGACCGAAAGCATTATATATATTTTTTAATTTTCATATATTTATATTTTCAGTTTGTCTATGGAGGGGTGGAAATGCCTCTCTTGTCTAAGTTTAACACCAAGTGTGCCAACGAAGTCGGTGAGCACCCGTCAACTCATCTGGGTTGTCTACATTAGAAATCTCGGTGTTTCTTTGTTTTTCTTTCTATCTACCACATGTTTTCTTTAAGTGGCCAAGTCAAAAAAAATAAAAAGTAAAATTATATGCACACAAATATTCCGTGACACCTATACATTCTCGTTACTGGGAACATGGGAGGTTCGTCTTCACTGCACTTGAAATAAAAGCCAATTTCAGAAATGGGTATTAACATATTTTTGAGTTATAAAAATTGAATTTGAATTGCTGTAACAAAAAAAAAAAAAAAAAGGAATTAATTTACCATACACCATCCGTTTCTCAATTTGTATTTTTTTTTTTTTGTTTGTTTTGTTTTTATTGTGGACGTGAAAACAACAAAAAATATGCTAGAGGCTAGAATGTACAAGGTTCGATACTTCAAGCTAAGCAAATAAAATCTCGATGTTTATGTTTCCAACATCAAAGAAACCCGAGAAAAACGCTTAACGTCTCTGTAGAAATTCTGTACTTGCCATTGTTTGCTTAATTTAACTGGCGACATTAGGGAGGGTGAGGGGGCCACCCTATCATGCATCTCTTCTCACGCAATTTCTACAAAACAAAAGTTGGACTTTTTAAAGCTCTGCCTGCTGACAACGGCCTTTAGTTTGAGCACAGAACATTATTTAAACTGAACTGACTCTTGAGGCATGAAACACCATTGTGGGGGACCCTGCGCTCACTTGTAAGTAAACACCAGTGTTCAGAGGATCAATAGTTGTTTACACTGCCAAGCATCATCAAGTTGAGGCAGAGGATGGTGTGGGTTGTTATAAAATGTTGGTGGGTTGGTACGAATACAGACATCAACTTGCGATCCTCTTCAGGGTCTTTATAGACAGATGCACGCATTCTCTGACAGATGAACAATTTTTGCTACTTAATACTTTGTTGAATTTATTTTTTCAAAATTAATTTATGGGTATTCGTGTAATGATCGAGAATTTGTTCCCTTTATACTTCAGTATTTGTTTATCGTGTAAAATTTGGAATATGTGGGAGAAAGAATTCTTCTTGTTAAAAATTCTACTTCATGTTCAGTTTGAATTTTTAGAAAAAATCCTGTACTGAATTAGGTGGCAGTCTCTGTTTACTTCGAAAGTTGCTAAAAAAAAAAACCCCCAAAAACAAAAAACGTGGTTATCGCTTTTCTGCTGTTTTACGATTCATCTGCGGCCGGGACTGGGACTGTCATAGGAGGCTGTAAGATATACATTTGAGAATATATCTGTGTCCTGGTCCCTTCATTGCAGGCAGGTGATGGATGCTAGTTCCTGGCAAAAATACACTGTAAGCGATCATCTCTGCGCATTTCTATTATGTCAGTGCAATCAACTTCTGTACCACCAGGTTTTCATGTAGTTCTTTTTTTTCCCCTTTTTATTCCATGCAACAGTGATTATTTAATCTGACCCGATGGTTGTAAAAAAATATACCATATCGATTTACCTACAAAGATTATTTCAAAATGTTTTTCTTTTTATCATTGTCAATGCTTTGAAGCATTAATTTTAAGACTGAGCATCTCATAACATTATATCTAACAATAATCACGATATAAAACCTCCAACATTACAATATAAATCCATAACATCTATGTTTAATGTATGACATGACCCTATGAGATAGATAGAACCTTTAAAACCACACACACATATCCGCGAAACATTCCGTTCTCTCTTTCTCTCTTTCTGAGCTACGGTTTTTTGTGTGTTTCTATCTTTTT
>SRHC01003342.1:215820-257247 GCA_004794325.1 Pomacea maculata | reverse complement strand
TTTTTTTTTGCTGCTCAAATTACAATCTGTAATATTATGTTTCTGGTGCAAGAAACCTTGAATTGAGCATTTTTTTCTAATCAATTTGTAGCTTTCCTCCCTCGTTCTAACCTTTGCGTTCAGCAAAACGGGACGGTGCTTCTGGACCTGTCTCCTGCTGGGAAACCAAGAAAAAATGTTTTCGCCTATAAAACCTCTAAACATGCTTCAGTTTAGATGGACGGGAAAAAAACCCTTAAAAGGAGCACAAGTGATTGATTTGCTAAGATACTTATCGTGTAGTCTCCTGGAGCTATTAGAAAAGAAATCGCCTTTGACGCATTGAGCGCTGCCTGTGTGAGTCCCAAGGGACACTGGGAAGGCTCGCGTTCAAAGCGGAAACGAGGCTGGGACATCGTCGTGCCTGCTAGTGGTGCAAGTCGCATCCCTAATGCTCGGGGCTCTATCGACGCCTTTATGCTGATGAAGAAAAGGAAAGGGGTGGAAGAAAGGGAAAGCAGAGAAAGAAAGAGAGGTGTAAAAGAAGGGAGATAACCCAAGGGCAAGGTTTCGTAATAAAGTGAGTGAGCGAGGGGGAAAAAGAAGAGAAAGGTAAATCGAGAAAGGGTGAAGAGATGAAAGAGAAAGACAGGGATAGAAAGAGAGCAAAGAAGAGATAGAAAGAGAAAATGATACTGGAACAAGAGAGAAAGACAGAAAGAAAAAGAATGGGAGAGAGAAACAATGTCTGTGTGCGTGCATGCGTGTATAACAGTTTATCCATGGATGGGTTTTGAGCATTATTTATTTATTTTTACAACAGCGACGACTGGCCGGTCTCTCCATCATATGCCTAGTGATCTGCTGGGTCCTTGTCTTCCGGTTTCGATCCTGTGAGGTGTTGTGGCGGGTAAACCTGCCTCGTTGTGAAAGTGCCAAGCACTTCAAACTGTAGAGGCCTGCAAACATGCCTGCGCGAGCGTGCTGCAGCCATCCTTCTGGCATTCCTTTGACAGACCCACGGTGTTGGGGTTTGATGGAATCCACACACATACCCAGTCTCGGCCCCGGAGCGCTCGTGACTTCTCACAAGAACCTCGCACAGTGTGAGAGAAAACACCGTGGACCACACACACTGGTCCTCACACAGGATCTTTGAGACCACGCTACTAGCCTCCTTCTCTCTGTCTTTCTCTCTTTCTCTCTCTCTGTCAGACCGGTCAGGTCACGTGACATTAATAGACGTAAAAGTATGTCAGTGTTAACGTTGACAACGTTTTGCTGACACGTGATATCCAAACTGATCGATGAGTTTAGGTAGTCATAAAAATATAAAATTGTATTTATTCCTTCGGTTCTTAAGTTAATCACCTGCTCTAAATACAACAGTGATGATGATGATGATGATGATGATGATGATGATGATGATGATGAACATAATTATTCTTCGGTTTTTGTTTTCTTTTTCTCGACACCTATCACAAACAGTTGCAAGTATCATTTCTCTTTCTCTCTCTTTCACACACTCACACACTCACGCACATATATGCACGCAAACAAGCAATACACATAATTCTTTGATTATACCAAAAAAAAAAAAAATATGTAAGATTTTTCGCGCTGCGGTCAGTTTCTCCTGCTGCGCATCATTTTGATAAAGATCGATGATGATTATGGCATTGAGAGCTTTCGTCGAGGATCATAAAGGATTTTTTAGAGCAAGCATTGCCATATGGCGTGATGGCCCTAATCACTCCGTCTCTACTGAGAGCCCAGATCCGCCGCTGACGTCACACTTGATGAGCCTCGATTCCATTGCTCGCAGCAAGCGTGGATTCGCACGCATGCGCACTCAATCCACCAGTCGTTTAACGTCACATAGATGAACCTGTTGTTTATTTGTTTGTTTCAATCTTTTAGTTTCTTGACAACTTTACCGGGGTTAGTTGAGCTTGTAGACTACGGGGTTAGTCAGGTACACTCCAGTATGTCTGCAAGTTCAGATATACACGCAGGTGTGTAATTTAACGACCGAGAGACTTCTCTAGTTCTTTACAAGGACTTGTCCTTGCTCGCCTCTGTCCTTCCACCCACTGGCTCAACAGGACATTGTCTTCAGCAGCCGATGGTCCTCGTGAAGACGTGGCGTGCTAGTACCACCACTGCACTGCCGTACAGCCAGACGGCCGGCCTGCCGTACACTGGGGGCACGCCATTGCAAATGTAGGTGTCGTACAAGCCAGACGGTCCGCCTACAGCACGGCATCCACGTGTCCACCCATCGCGTGTCTGGCTGCACGGCGCCAAACCTTATGGAATCATACAGTCTCAGACCCCAGCGCTGTCCGCACAGGCTTGATAAGATAGTCAGGCGATGGAATGCAAATACTGGCACTTCTTTTAGCTCTTTGATGGGATATTGTCGGCAGCGATCGCTGGGTACCTACCAGCTGATGACCTGCTGCAGGAGGAGTTGGTTCAGTGGTTCAGTGGTTCAGTCTCCTGTCCTCCTCTTCTCTCTTGTGTATGTGTGTTCTCTCTCTTTCACGGTTTTGTCTTGAAAAGGCGTTATAGGTCTGAAATAATCAATCATTACCATGAAATGGAAAAAGGACTTCGAATCTGAAGTTTGTTATTTTTCAAGAACAGAAACAAAGTCCTTTTTGTTACTAAGCTAACACTAAAAATTCGCCATTCTGCTCAAATAAAAGACTTGACTGTTGCAGTTTGAGGACACGTGTACCTAGCATCTGTGTCTTTAAATGGTTTTACAAATTTACATATTGGTAGGTTAGGTATATATACATTACATAATAAATATCCATGTCAAGCATATCCATTAAATAATATTACCTTTATAATGACCAAGATGGAATGCATGCTATTTGCTTCTGAGTTCATCTCCTGGCAAGTCTTGCAACAAACCAGAGACTTGTTTTCGCATCCTCCTTATTCCGTCCCTCCACCAGACAAGCCAGTTTCAGCAAAAGGTAGCCTTTGAGGGCAACAGGCAGTAGGAAACTTCCACTGTCGGCTTGGCGAAATTCAAGTAGTTCAAGATTAATGGAAGAGAGCTGTACACATGCAGGGGCGAGAGTGGGCGCGACACTTATGATCCCGGACTCCCGCAGTCTGATGTGCGCAATCCACGGACGGAATCCGCACCGAGGCTAAGATCGCATTCGTGTGTCTTGGGATGCCATCTCCGGGCAGCAAACTGGGGGGGGATGAAAAGTTCAGATCAAATCGTCCCTCGAGGCGTGACGTCCAATGGGAGGCGTTGCATCAACGAAAGGGGTCAGCGGAAAATAGGGCTTCAATTTCCGGTGGCATGTGCGGCGATCCCTGTGGAAATCACCGCAGTCTTGATGTCGCTCGCTCCAAGCCTGTGATCCCTGTATTTAAAAACAACGATTAAGAAGGCCTGAGGAGGTAACTGGGCGTCGGCCGATGTGTGTGTGGGGAGGTAACTGTGCGTACGGCCATGCATACGTGGGAAGGTAACTGCGTGCGCGTGTGTTGATGTACAGAAGGTGTAGAGGAGGTAGTAGTAGCGTTGACATCAAACGTTTGTGTTGCGAGAAATGCTTGCTGAGAAGGTGAAGACATTCGGGGAACTTGTAGCCTCATATGGAGGCCATGGGTGCCTCAGTGTCATCACGACAGGGAAAATTGGGGGTCGGAGGTTCGTATCTCGGCTCCGACGTTCATATCTCTTAATGTGACACCTGTTTATAGGTTCTCCGAGTACTTCAGTGTCCTCCACAGTGTCTGTGGGGATGGGTGGATGGATGTAAAGAGTACTTATTATTTAAATGAATTTACAAAATGAATTTGATCCTGCGAGTCCATTTATGAAAGCGTTTTGAGCCCTCAAACGTGTTGAGCGCAATGTTCTCTATCAAGAAACATTTTATTATTATTGTTATAACAAATTAAGTGAGAAGAGACACAGATGACTTCAACGGTGCTTTTCTACAATAATTTTCGGAGAACCTCCTCAGACCCCTCTTCTCTTTCAGTTCTTCGCTTCGAAACGATCAGTGTGACTGTAGACCCATCCATTTTCTCTCCTTTCCAACTGAACAGTTCCTCGCGTTCTCCTCTCTGCCAACCCTCTGTTCCCGGAGATTAAATACCCGATTCTCTTGACTATCACGAACTGTTTTCTCGGCGCTGTCTTGTTGTAATTAAGACCGACAGCCTTCACCTTGACTTAGCCCTAAAGGCAAGCACTCGGTCCAAACAGGGAGGAACGAGCCACCATGGCTTACTGGTTGTTAAAGGGAAAGGCAAGTGAAACAGAAAATTATGTTTCAGACACGATTGTAAGTAAACTTCATTTGAAACCCGACATTTTTCTAAAAGAAACGATGAAGATTGTCAGAATCAAACTTTTAAGCCCAATTTTCCATTTCACTTGCCTTTTCCTTTAAACAGTGCAGGTTATCTCTGTGAGGTCATTGGGTTTGTTTCCCATTTGCAGACTGCTTTAAATGTCATTACTTCGATATTTCATCATGTCATTCCCTGTTCCCACTTCCTAAAAAATGAGAGAGAAACTGCGCGAAAGTCTGTGAGAGAGAGAGAGAAAGACAGAGAGACAGAAACAGTCTTTGAAGAGACAACTATTTGCTTGTCTCTACTATCACCGACACATTATCGTCGGATGCTGGACTGTGTCGACTTTGACAGATGAATTGGAAGCGGGCGGAATCGTTTGATGTCAGGTGCAGGTGATGGGGAGGAACTGCGAGGCTGGCAGGTATGTCTTAAGTAGTTTCGACACGGGCGATAGTGTTATAGATGGCGCGGTTAGTACAGAGATTAGTCGTGTCCCTAGTTTCCTATCACAGGACAACTCGAGATTACTTTGTGATAGCTCCAGCTTTCTTTGACATCGTGAGTAATGGTCGTCCTCAAGTGCAGGTCCTGTTGGTGCCCCGCTCCTGCCACAAGAATTATTTTAGCATCACTACTCCATTAGTCCCTCATCATACTTTCTTCTTTCGTTTAAATTGTAGATACTAGGTTAAATTCTTGACTGGCAAGTCCTTATTGTGGTTGTATGTTTATGGGGATGGTAATCAGTTCTTCACATTGTGATATTTGGAATCATCAGATGGTCTTTGATGTGCCGACTAGGTGCAGTATTTTATATCATTTAACATTCTATATATATATTAGTTTCAGATGTTTTCGTTTCGACTATATACAGTGGGGAGTGAAGAAAATTTTTATTTTTTATTTTTGTGACAGAAGATAAAGGAGGAAAGGTCAAAAGAAAAGAAAGAACCTCAATCAGCAACTCGCTCACATGTCTCGTCAAGAATTAAGAAGAATGAAAAGAAAGATGGCATCAGCAAGCAAGGACGACAACTCACTTGCACCTACTTGACCGGAAGAGGTCGCCCCTGACATAGTCCCTAATCTACTTCCGGTCGCTGTAGTTCTCCATCTACTGTCATCTGACTGTAGTGCTCCATCTACTCTCACATCACCGTAGGGCTCCATCTACTGTCACTGTAGTGCTCCATCTACTGACATCTCACTGTAGTGCTCCAACTACTGTCACCTCGAGGTGTTTCATTCTTCTCATCCTTTTTTTACCCACTTAAAACACGTTTAGAGAGAAGCTGATTATACCCGTTCCGTCCTGAAGCAGGGAAGCTTCTATCGGGGACACTGAAAATTATAGGGACCCAAGTAGTAAAGAACTGCTTTTCCTCCGAACGCGTGTCCAGATTTTTTTCCCTTTTTTCTTCTGTTTTCTCACATTTTCTCCTTAATTGTTGCTGGTGTTTCTTGTTTCAGACTGGAGAAGGAGGAAATCTCCGGTGATACAGCGAGATATTGTCAAACGCCTGGAGGCCAAGAAGAATCTATACAGTGTCATACTGCTTCTCTCTCTCTCTCCTTCCTTCCATCCCCCTCTCTCCTAATCTTTCTTCTTCTTCGTTTGTCAACATCAGAAGAGGAGGAAAATAAGTTTATTGCAAAACAGCAGAATAGCAAATAATTAATATCAACCCAGAAAATACTGAAGAAACAGGAATGTGAATGTCGATCACTGTCAGTATGAACTTTGCCCCCTTCTCTCCAAAACCAAACATCTGACTATACCACTGCCGGGATCTCTTCATTTATTTGATGTGTGTATGCTAGTCGCATGCCTTAATCAGTGAACATAATCTGCACTGTATTCAAAGACGAATAAAGACTTTTGAAGAAAGAAATGCTTCCGTTAGATATTGATCACAGCCTAACGGCAAATAACGGACTTCTACAACAGTCCTCATCTGAGGACGCAAAGAAACGATGTCGGGGATGAATATACATTGTCTTTTCTTGCTTCTTGAGAATTAACTTTGAAAAAAATAAAATACAGTGTGGGTGTGCTTCTCTGTAATGATCTTCATAGAAAGACATGCCACGTGACTGACATTGTCGGTATTGTATTTGTAATGCCATCCACTGCTTCCTTCTTTACTTTTCTGCGAATATTCCAGAGTTTATATAATGTGCGCAGCAGAATAAGAACTTTGTCGGCTGCTTAGCAAAAATTGAGCCAGTCATATAGGTTAATTTTTTTTTCCTGACTATGGGTATTGTTCCCGAACATTCTTTCCTACTAAAATAAACTTCTTTTGAGCAAAACTGCCAGACAGTTATAACCTGTACTCAAGCCGTCCAATCAAATGAACAGAACTCATCATCTGATGTAGTACTTCAGACAAAAGCTTACAAAACAACGGACGGACAGTAATCATTTTAATCATCGAGAAAATAAACAACGGGCCTGGCTACAAGTCGGAGGACATGATTGTCCTTTTTTAAAAATATTTTTTTTCTTTGTTTCTTTTGTTCGTTTTATGCAACATGCGCTTTGTTCGGAAGATGTTGCAAGGTGAGTGGTACAACAGCTGTAGTGGGGGCGGGCTTTTCCTGATGTTTGTTCTTTCGCGATCTCCAGCCTGACGCCTACAGCTGCCAATCACGGAAGATTTGTCCTTGACCTGAGCGGCATGTGGTGCAGTCACGTGACACTGGAGACTGGCCTATTGTGATGGAGAGAACGGTAAGGCACAGCCGGCGAGGAGGTGTGAGGGATGGGGAACATGGAACAAAAAGTAGCAACACAACACAAGAGTGGTGGAAAAAAAGAAATAAAAAGAAGGAAAAAGAAAGAGTCGGTTCATCTTGAGAAAGACTTGGTGCGTCTGGACTATACATTGGGACCATGAAGAGAAATAGCAGAGATGGTCTCCCTTCATCCATTCACCTGACTAGGAAGTCTCCGACAAACACAGTACTAATACAACGGGTCTTCATTCCGAACGTACATGATGAACAGCACACCTTTGCCCATCCTCAGGTTTCAGCTCAAAGGGAAAAAAAAGAAAAAATAATTGCTTAAAATCTTTTTTTTTCAATATTTAAGCCCGCACCTACAATGTCTGTATGGTATTCGTTCTTTCGGGAAGATGGGTTATCCAAGTTAGTAATTGCATGCCACTTACACTGTTTGATACTCTATATTAGACTATCAGTCAATAAATAATTCTTTCTAGTTGTATAGATATTGTAACGCTAGATAATACAGAATCCTTCAATAGTTTAAATTAAACTATACTTTAAAACAATATTTAACTTAAGTTTTAAAAGGATTTTAACTCCGACCCATGAACGAGAGGCCAACCACATTTCAAGGTGTCTGCAATCCGGAACAGTCTCCCAGTCGTTTACAACACAAGTGATGGAGAATTCCTCAGACTCCAGCGCTGGTGCCGACCCTCGGCTGACAAGGAAGCATCACTCCACACGCCTCCAGCGTAAACAAAGCGACGTAGCCGTGAAGACGTGAAGAAGTCGGCTTGTGGCTCACGTAGTCACGTCCTCGAGTTTGCTTCAGTCTGCAACAGCCGCGGACATCCAGACTCCCGTGTTTGCTTGTAGCATCGGAATCTGTCAACAGTGACACGTCCATTACCAGTCAAGTAAAAACAAGCACCAACCTCCCAGGCCGTTAGTCTGTGGAGGGTGTGACGACTAAATGGAGGGTCCAGTTGGGAAGGTTGAAACAGCCAAGCTCTTCTGGTTCCAGAAGAGGGGAAGACAACAGCAGGGACCCGTGAGAGGAGGAAGGGTGATATCCGTTTGCTCACAGATATATATTTCTAGGGTTAGTCACACATGTTTCTAACACTCTTCTAAAGAAGTAAATTAAAAACAAACTTTTCATAAATGAATATGTAGATAAGTTCGTACTGATAGGAAAGAAAGTCTCGCTTACACATTTTTATCTTATTTAAAACAGTTTCAGAGTAAACGAACAAGTTTTAAAATTGTGGTGTCCACTGTTTCCAGTTCACTTGTTGCCTAAATAATTTAAGGCCTAAAAGTGTTTAGAAGTTTAAATGTCTTCTGGACTGTTGGCGGTTTGCTGAGTCCAACTCTTGGCCTTTTGCAAAACTTTGGGTTGTCAAGCGATTCTGAATTTAATATCCGCAACCGCTTTAAATTGTTAAATGTCAGAAATATACTTGCAGTATCTTTGTAATGCAGTTACCCTTTGCTTTCTTTTTGGTCAAAAGTCGTCAACCTTTACTTCTGGGACTGAAGCCAATAAACTGTAAATAAAACAGACCAAAAAAAAATGTCTGGCTTTTGTATCTCTGTCAACACGAGAGCTCGCATCCCTTGCTCTTCTTTTTCATGTTGATGGTTTAACCGGAAGGGAACAGCAGAAACCAGACTCGTTCTAGCAGTCAACATGGAAAAGTCGTCTGCAAGCAGTCGAGAGTTATACTTTAGTTGTTGGCTGTTCTGTGGCACATCGTCCAACTATCTACATATTATTTTAATAAGTGTATTTAGTCCTCGTCCTTATGCACATTTGTGACACGGACTAAACTTTTTATTCATTCAATTTTACCAGTCTTCGCAAGCAATCTTCCGTTCATGTGCAGTTGTCAACTATTTGAAACTGCGGGACAATCACAAGAAAGTGTCTCAGCGTTGTTTGTACTTAGTGACGCATACAAACTTACAAACTGACTGCAATTCGTTCTTCTTTCTCATCAAAATTCTCTGAAAAAAAAGGATCGCATTGACATAAAAGAAAGCTAGAGGAAAGAAGCGAACATTGAGGATCCCGTTAAAGTCGTTGGTGATGGGGTGTCTTCACTTTGAGGCAAATTTTGTGGTTGGAATTCTGCCTACCTGTCTGCATGTGTGACTTTTATATGCAACTCAGCTCGCAAGCACTTTTTTCACCACCTGATACTAGATATTTAAGAAGACAATGACATGTGGTGTAATTGTGCACATGATTAACACCTGCGGTCTCTTTGCGCAAAACATCTTTGTTGTAGGCAAAGTAAGAAGTTCTAACAAGAAAGATGTGCACGTGTGTGTGTGTGTGTGAGTAAGCATAATTCAATGTTAAGGCCTTTGAAGCCATGCCTCCCCATTCGAACTGTTGCAGAATGCGAAAGGAAACAGATGCACCTGGCTTCCTACCCTGTCGGTGGAGTTTCTCCCTGCATGGCTCTCGCCTGTTTCAGCTGCTCCTTTGTTTGAAGTGAGAGGTCCGCTGGCGACTAGCGGAGTGCCATCTGCTGGACAAAAAGGGCAAACTTTGGCCACCTCTGTTGTCGGCAACCACAGATGGTCTTTCCTCCAGCCGGATGAAGCTAGACTGTACTTGCCTCCCCCTCACGAGGCAGGAAAGCGGGGTCGGCGATGGGTGATGAAAGCCAGGGAGGCACGGTTATCTTGTCAGCAGCCCTGCCGTGGCTTTCCCCCCAAGGTGTGGCCGCCGACCATAGACGGGGGATTCATTTGGTTTATCTGGAACCGGCCAGGGCAGTAGCAGCAGAGGATTGTCTGCACAGCCAGGGATCTTAGTCCTTTTATCGTTTGGTAGGTCCGTGTTCTGGTCCTTATCTACCCGCTATACCCACCTCCTGATGTAGGTTCCTCCCAGCTCTCAAGTCTCTTTACTTCTCCTCTTCGCGTCTTTCTCCTGAGTCTTTGACAAAGTCGTGTGCGCGTGACCTTTGTGACCTGTCCGTTTTCCATATTAGGAACAACGGTGGAGGGAAAGGTGGTGATTGGGGTGGAAAATATCAAGAGATGAGGTTGGAAACTGAGTTTATAAGCAATTATACAATTCTTTGATTCTCCCAAATGAGAACAGTCGCACAATGGGGACGGTTGGTGCAATTATAAAATTTACTTTTTAAATTGATAATATTGCTTCCAGTTTAGAAAATGTCGAAAAAGTGATTCTCATCTGAAGGTAGCAGCAATTGTTACAGAGGAAGACCTCATTAGCGACGAGGGTGAAGCTTTTCAAGAATACGAACACTTGCCAAAGGCCATGGACCAGATTAAAAGTGATGAATTTGCCAACATTGTATTGTTACCTCCAAAAAAGGTTGACAATATTTCTGATATTCTGATATTTCTGAAATAATTGATGAAGATCAGCTACTGCCTTGTGCCTTGCCACATGAAGTACCAGGGTCAGCAGCTATTCACAGACCTGCTGCTAATGACCCAGAAGAAGCAAACAGAAGAAACGAGGAGCTGTTCAGACAAAACGACAGCAGAATAAAAGCATAAAGTGGAGTAAGGAAATTAATTACAAACATAAAATACCGGCAGTGTAATGGAAAAATTGGTTCAAAAGCATCCTAAAGTTCACAATAAAACACCTTCTGCTTCAAACTCTGTTTTGACCTGGATCGTAGTGAATTGATTGAAACTAAAAGTGTAAGGTATTCCAGGCAAAAGAATTGAGTTTTGAATTAGACGAGAAAGATTTGGACATTTTTGTTGGAATTCTTCTGATGTGGCTATAATTATTTTGCCTCGTGAGCGTTTGTATTGGAACCGGGATGAAGACGTTCATCGTCCTTTCCTATCACACCACATGGCTTGGAACTGTTTCATGAAGATAAAGATGTACAAGACATACATTTAGCGGGTAGTCAATGATTACATAATTCCAAATGATAAGCTGTACACAGTTCGTCCTGTCATCGATGCACTGAATACACCTGCAACTGTTTGGCATATTCAGTGAACATCTGAGCATTGATGAAGAGACGCCATCTTGTGTGCGTAGCCAGCATAAAAAAAAATCTTCAATATATTTTTAAGGACTTTTGTTTTATTTTCTTTTCATGACATTTTCTTTTCTCTCTCTCAGTGGATCAGTCAACCTGCTAAACTCGCTCTAAACCTGGATGTTGACCTGAGGTATTCGTTAGGTCACGGTGACGTGATCCTTCGTCAGCTGATTGAGGCCATGACACGTAACAGTGCCCTTTTGACCCCGTGGTATGGGGGGATCCTGCTTGACATAATCTCGTTAAGCCGGTCCTTACGTGGCCTTCTCGCTGGCTTTCTCTCCTGGTCAAACTTCTCTCTCCCTCCTTCAACCTCCACTCACCTCCTCATCCTCCCACCTTCCATCCCATGCTTTATGAGTGTCAGGGGCTATTGCGAACATCCTCCAACCTCTTTGAGTGCTTGTCGGATCTTTGCGAACCTGTTAGCTGATAAGATCGTGGTGCTTCGGACAAACACACATTCTTCCTCCACTCCCCCACCACCTCTCTCTTGTTGGAACATCACTCATTTCTGTCTTATTTGTCCTAAACAAATCTTACCAGACTTTCGTGTGTCCTACCACCATCGGTACAGTCCTCTTTGACCATCTCCCTTGTACATCATTTTGTTTAGTTCTTTGCGACAAGCTGTCGTGCGAACCGAGGAGTATGGGTTGGAGAAGGGGAAGGAAGGAAGTGTGAGTCATGAAGAAAGTGGATCCTGTATCTGAGTGGTGTTTGGCATCCAAAATAAGCGGCTCACTGTGTCTAAAGTACGGCAAACGGAAAGAGGATTGCAACCTTCGCCTTTTCTTTTTTCTGACCTTTCTAGATAAAATAAGATGCCTATGAGTGTTGGCTGGACAGGATGTTTTCTTGCGAAAATCAGATTTCTGTTCTGTCTGCACAGGACAAATTTTCCATTCATAAACTACCAACGATCGCCCTGGGTCGGTTGATTAGTTTATATAGCAGGAATATACTTCCAATTAAACCAAGGAATAAGAAAAGGAGGAGCAGGAGTGGAAAGAAACGGAGTACTCGGAGAAAAAGAAAGGGTTTCGTTCAAGCGACCGAAGGACTATAAAAAGTAATAGTCTTAATAACCATAAAACTTAATGGAGGAAGTAAGCAGTAAGCTCATATTTCACAAATACAATACCAATGTTGGTTATTAGCAGCTCCAGTCAAGGGGAAAGTATAGATAAAGATGCGTTCTTTCAATCGCACGTGCATGACTGCATCCGCTGCACTAAAAGAGAAAGAACGTGTGCCGATAGAGAGACTGATAGATAAATAGATAGATCACGTCTTTCAGCAAGAAGAAGACATTTTTCTCCGTTCCCTGCTCGTTTGTTGGCCCTGTCCTGTCTGGACAAACTGGCTCCAGGTAGCTGTGTCTGCCAAACGTCGTCAAGCAAAGACCGGAATCCATGATGGATTGGTCCCGCTCCAAGTCTGCTTCCTCCTTCCGTCTAAGCTGGCGACCTTAGTGTTTAGACAATCAAAGAAACCGTCTGCACTTACAGATGACCTTAATAATAATAAAAGAGGGGTGGATGGGGTGGAGGTATTGGTGATGGCATCGTCTGCATGTCTCTTCCTTCTTGTTATCTTAACAACCGTCGGTCTGTATTCATCCATCCATCTGTCTTTTATTATTTTTTTTATTACTGTTGCAAGCTTCTAAACCATAAAGAGCTACTCTACAAAAATGTCGAATCACAGTGACCAATAACAACCGTGGTTGAAACAGTGACTCATTAGACTGATAAAAGAACAACTTTAAACAATCGTCTTATAAAGTCATTAGTCACATTGTGCGATACACGTCTATGGGATACAAACACTGTATCTTCTTTTCTTCTTCATCCACCAGAAAAAAATTTACACTGCGGTATTTAATGTAATGAAAACACTTCATGATATTTTCTGCACTTTATCGCTGTCTGCGAGAACTTCTACATTGTTGTCAAAGTGGTAACTGCAGCTCTGAGACATTTTCAAAACTGAAAGTATGAAAAATCTTGTATATCCAAATATTTAAAAATATTTTTTATCTTGTCAGAACCTTTAAAATCTGTTTTCTCGGGTCAGCATTTAATTCTATTTTTAGTCTACGCTCGGAGGAGTTCACACTATAAACGGATTTTTTTTTTTTAAAGACAAAGAGCAGACATTAGAATCCAACAAGAAATGTCTGGTTGTTCATGTTTGACTTGCTTCTCAACACCTGGACAAGACTAGGGAGCCTCATTAAAGGTTGGGCTTGCAATTAACCTGTTTGCTCGCGTGATTTGCTATGTGGGGCGCCGAGAGAGAAATTCCTCCCATACAGGCCTAACAAGTTTTAACTAATCACATATATTAATCACTAATTTAGACCCTTCACCTTCCCTTCTGCATCATTGGTTGTATACATTATGCATGATGTGGCGGCAAAGAACTTATAAAAGAAATTGCATCTTTAAAGAGGAACCTACCTCTGTTCTCTATTTAATATTTAGGTTTAGCTGGATTTTTAAAGACATTTTATTTATATTTATTCACGTTTGATTTGTTCGTTATTACTTTGACTGTAATAGGTTGAATTTCCCCCTACCCACCTCTCTTGGCACCTCCATACCGCTAAGTGACCTGTGACCTTTACACACTACTCGAAACACTCCCAGACACCATCAATCTCTCTTTTTTTTAATTTAACAATTGTTGTATTTTTCCTTTAATGACCTCAGCCTTCTGCCTCCTCCTCCCTCTCTCCATCCTTCCCCTTTGATGCAATTTTTTTCGAAATGCTTGCGAAAATTTATTCAGACATTTCACATTAACTAATTAACTGTGTTATTTAGCGCTCAAATCACTAAAACCGTATTTAATCTATGAGTAAGTATTTTAATGTTGAATTGTTCTCGAATTTATACAATTCTTTATATGTGTTCATGATAATTTATTGTCTTGTATGTGTATTGTTCTGATTTGTGACATTGGATGTCAGGACAAACTCTCCCAGCTTGTCATCTGTTTATAAACCACTCCTTGAAGTTTGTCATTTGTATTATTAATAAAGTTCGTCGGCTCGC
Organism: Pomacea maculata; assembly: GCA_004794325.1. Classification (NCBI taxonomy): domain Eukaryota; kingdom Metazoa; phylum Mollusca; class Gastropoda; order Architaenioglossa; family Ampullariidae; genus Pomacea; species Pomacea maculata. Next base: position 243,068 of record SRHC01003342.1, on the reverse strand, counting down.
CCTTTCCTCCCATCCCTATCTGCACTAAGAATATTTCATCAATGTGAGCTGCAAAGCAGCATTATTCACATATTTTTTTAATCAACCCCTTTTACCGTTATGGTGCTGTCATAAGTGCCGCAGACACCTCCAGGAAGAAAGCCACCTGCTTGAAGAAAGCACAGTCGGGCATGATGGTGGCATCGGAGGAAATAGAATATGGTCAGAATGGACAGCACGGAGCGTGTGACTGTCTGGTGCAGCAAACTGTTGTCAGGACGAGCGAGAGGCCACAATGACATTCCATCTGCAGCTTGTTTACCTCCACGGAAGTGTAAAAAAATAACCTCTCCTGGAAACGAGGAGTTACCGAGCAAAGGTGTCGAGAACAAAAAGTGAAAATAAATCCCGGTCGTTAGGAAGTGAGGTATTACAGATTCCACATTTAGGGAGCAGATTTTTGTTGTGGCTCATCTCCTCCCCCTCACTGCTTTACCTTCCGCAACCCTCGAGCACGAACTCAACAGATGAGTGGTCAGCACCGCACGGGTATCGAACCTTCCGGGTTCAGATCCCGTTCCTCTAACAACTTCGTTATCCGCGTATCCACAAAGGTGTGGACACGGATTGAAGTCACTTGACCTTAACAAAGCCTTGCACTATGTTCCCCTGACATGGTCAAAGCACAAAGTCAAGCACAACTGTTACTGAAGTGTAAATCCCCCGTTGGACACAAACTCCCTTCCCCTCCCGTCGTGTCTATCTAGCGGACTAAGAGAAGGTGAAAGGTCAAAACTACTAAACCGGCCTCTCGCTTCTTGGAATTTATTTTCGCTCCTCTCACTTTTGTTGTGCTTCCATTAGCAGACGACGAGGGTGGTGTAGCGAGGGTGAGGGTGTGTGTGTGGGAGGGGGGCGCTGCTGCCAGACCAGACATGGCGCGGGACGAGTCGAAGCATCTAGACGACTGGGACCAATTATCGAGAAACAGTCGGGAGGTATGTGTTTTGACAGATTAGGGAGCCGTCCCGTGACAAGACAAAAGACTCCTTTGTGTGCTCCGCGCTGTCTTGCGAGACACACGAGAGAACAGCGAGAGCTCCCAGCTCCAAGGGAGGCAACTCTGAAAAGAATTCTTACCTTGAAGGAAGCGACGGCGGTGAGGTCGGGGTATCAACACCAGCGTCAGACCCAACAATGCTGGCTGTATAAGGGAAGTGGGGTGGTGGATCCTCCAGAGAAGGAATGAGATTTGTGAAAGTGCCAGAGCGTGAATGAGAAAGTTCGTGAGTGAAGCAGCTTTGTTGTGACCGAGCATAACACCGACTGTAGTGCTCGCCATCAGTCTGCCGGCTGTGGGAAGAAGGGTGTGTGTGTGAGAGAGAGAAGTAAGGGTGTTCAGAAGAGACGAGAGGGGGAGAAGAACTCGATTTGAACTCGGCAACAATACATGCTCAATGTTTGAAATACTAAAAAATGCATTACAGATGTAGGTAAGCAATTGTTCACTTTCTAAAGGTGTCGTCCCGCATGGCTGATTGCGTATGGCAAAAATCATTTTTATTAAACATGAAGTTTAATGCGCTGATGAAAATATTATCTCAGCTGATCGTCGTTGCTCATGTTATATATGAGCATTAACAATATTTTCTTTTAAAAATCCACAGATCAGGGTAAATAGCGACAGACGGACATGGGGAATTTAATCAACTCAGGTAGAAAGAAAATGAAAGACTGGCTCGTAGTACCGAGAAATTATGAGAGAAAAAAGAACATAAATAAGAAGACGTCTAGGTACGAACAATATACACATTTTAATATAAACATTCACCACATACATATATATATCACACTCACTGCAACTGAAACGAATATCCGTGGGCCATGTATATCTATTTTCTCACCCTTAACCTGACCTGCACAATTCATTACCATGTGCAGCTCTTGGCGAACATGTCTCAAGGATTAGATGCTGGGTCACAACACGTCTACCTGTACCCGTTACCTGTGACATACTTCTGTCTATCCATCATACGATGAGCTGTGTTCGCGGGCCGTTGAGGCATCCTCTTCTTTCGTCTCGCTGTGTTGGAGATAATGACAGTGGGACATGAAGTAAATTATGAGGACTCATTGGCATCATTGGAAACATCTCTTTGAAAATATCTTTTAAAACGGTCTAGGATTTTGTTCAGTGAAAAAAAAGAGGGAGAAGGAAAGAGATAGAGAGACGAGGGCTGTGTGTGTGTCGCTCTCTGCTCTTGCAGTCTCCACAGACTAATTTATTTATTTCACGGGACAATCAGCACTCGTCCGATGCTATCACAAAGGACAATCACTGTGTCCATGAACTTAACGAGGCGGAGGTCACGGCGGAGGCTGCGTGCGTGCGTTCGAGCGAGCGTCGACTCTGCCGCGAAGAGTGCTTTGACACGCAGCGAGGATAAACAACCTCTTGTACCAGGGGTCAGCTGACGGCGACAGAGCGTATAGATGATGATACCGATGAGTCACAACAAGGGTAGCAACATGATGGAGCCGGGGGGCAGTACACCCTAGTTTACAGACCGGGGTCGGAGTGTGGCGCTTTTTTTTTTTTTTACGAGTCACGTGACTCATACACTCCTGGATGGGTAGTTTAAAAGGTGTTTTAGGGGGTGAGGGGTGGAGGTTAAGACGAGGTTAGCGGGGTGGGGAACAGTGAATAGCCTGACAAGCCGTGTCGACCTATTTTTTTGTTGTTGCAACTTCGAGGACTGAATTTGCTGATAAGCTGTTTGGGTGAGCATTCTTGAAGAACCCTTTAATGAGAAACTAGTCTAATGTATGCGGGAATGAGAGGTCAAGAGGCTGCGGAAACAAACACTGTCATGGGGTACAATTAATGCGTACATACAGCCACTGACACATGCGAACACATGAAGAGCATATTAACAAAAGCAAGTTGACAGAGAAACATATTAGGACATCTTTAAACATGATCTCTTTACGAAATATATTTTATAGTCAACCGCACTATTTTGCTCACTTCTCAGTTCCATCTCTTTACCCACACTTTACTCAGGTGTTCACTTTGTCGCGGTGTCATCCATTGTGTTCATTTGCATGGCTGACTGTCTGGTCGTCGGTAGTCTTTTGTGTAAAGTTCATTGAACTCGACTCACCTCAACACGGGGAAATGCACTTTACAAATTAAATTAATATTATATGATTCACTTTTCTTCCAGGACTGGTGCTCACTGAGAAGATTTGTTTCCTGATTAATATGGATGAATCTACCTTTCAGGTAAAGCTCGAGAAATAAAGTGGAGTACCTGTATAGACTTGACTTTTATAGAACTCGCAATGTAGATTACACACACATACACAAATTTAAACATGTTCTCACAGGTATATACGCACACTCACACGCACAGAGACACATTCAAAATGATCTGTTCTCAAATGCACGTACATACGCGCATGCGCACACACAAGTAAGTGCGGACACGATCGTGCGTACCTACATACGTAAAAGCAAGTAAACACGTACACAAACACACACGCACGTGCACGCACGAAGCCGCGTGAGGAATGCGAAAGAAGAAGAATGTGCGAATGGATGCGTGCATCTACCTGGCATCCACCCGAAGTAGAGCCGCAGGTAGAGCACCCCTCGCGGTTTACTGTTTACCTGCGCCACGTAGACAAAGGTACAGAAGGACGCTTTGCCCAGGTGTGGCGGCAGGTACTTACAGACCTTACTAAGCCCAGCGACACACCAGTCCGCTGACACTTTAAAGTCTTACCACTGACACCTTCCTCCTCCTGCCTTCAACATGTCCGGACTCTGCTCACAGCCGTGACTATATACTCGCCTCTGACCTCGACATCAGACCTGTCACATGACACGTTGATAAGCCAGTTAATCTGTAACCACTCGACGACCCCACGTATTCCTAAAGACGATAAAAATAATTTTTTAAAAATACACGCACAGACAAAACGAACCTGATGTTGCACAACAAGAAAATTTATTGTGAAATAGTTTGTGTTTAGTACACGTTTACCGAGAGTGAGACAATGAGGGCTAATCAACCCAAGAAGCGAGTTTTAGTTTAAAAAGTAAGCATGTACCCTTTAATGACACATGTACCTCTGAATTACAACTTAAATGGCTCGATATAATTAGTGGCTGAGTAAATTGCTAAAGGTTAAAAATGATTTTTTGCATTTCAGAACTATCGAAATTCAGTTCACGCCATCGAACATCTTGTATTCTCCATCATTCAGTTCCTTGTTCCACACAGGTGAAGATTAGTTCATGAGAGAGGATTCCACTACTAATGAGAGTTAGTTACAATAACCGCTTGACAATAATATTCCCGAGATTTTTACACTGAGTCGGACCACCAACGATCTTGCGACAGGTAAGAGAATTTAAGTGCAAGTGGTTGTAGCAGGGAACACGTGTTTGAAAACGAAAGGATGAAGAATGGCCGTCACGACGAGGAACATTTTTCGAACAAAATATGCCAGTTGTAAAAGCAGGGTTGGGGGCTATATGTCCTCAGACCTTTCTTTTTTAAAAAAATTGTTGATCTCACCTCCCACCTGCAGATTTGCAGCCTGATGTGAAAAACATCGGTGCGCGACTGACCCTCGTTTGAAGGGGTTAATTCAGACAGAAAGAGAAAGAATTGAAGAAAGAAGACTTTCTCTCATATGAAATGTAACAAGTTGCTTGACAAGAAAGGGGATGTATAAATATGGTGAGGTGAATGAGTGTTTGATGTGTTTGGCATTTTTTGTCGTGGTACACAGAATGAAGACGTTTAAGCGGAGAAGAATTTTTAAAAAAGGTTAAAGTTCATCCGCCGCAATTTTTTCTTGTTCATCGTTTATTTATTCTTATCGTTCTTCGTTCCATGTGTCGTAGTTACTCCGAGTAATGTTAACGAGATTGTAATCACGTGCCCCGAATCAAGAGGAGGTCGCGAAAAGCGTTTGTCACGTGACTGTTGCCCCCAACCCCGCGGTGTGACGTTGGTGTCGGTAGCGGGAAGGGATTTCTATTCTCTAATAGGCTTCTTCGTGCTCTCATCTTTAACTTTGAAGTGACAAAAGTTTCGCGCGCGCGCGTGCTCTCACACACACAAGTGCAGGACAGGTTCGGCGCGTGCCACCTGCCTGTTTACGCATGCGCAGACCCTCGGTAGTCGCGTGCGGAGCAGGTCGCCCCGCGAACATCGGAGGTACTCCCACCCGTCGCTCTACAGGAGGGTAAACCCGGGGCGAACAACAGTGAAGGAAGAGGGCGACCTCCTCAACCCCCGAATAGGCGACACAAAAGGACTCACCGCCCTGGCACACCGCAGGAATGTCGTTGAACACCCGCACCTGCCCGTGTCGTCCCGTTTCCCCCAACATCAGCGTCTCCATCACCCTTTGTCCCTCGCGTCGAATGCGAAAGAAAAAAAAAAAAAGTTGTTCAGTAGAAAATGAGAGGAACATATTCAGGACAGAGGGGTAGAGGTCGGGAGGAGGAGAAAACCCCCCGTGCACATGACCCAAAGCGAGGCAAAGTGTGTTCGGTTTTCTGTATAACATAGAAACCAAGTTTTTTTGTTTTGATTGGCAAGCAAGAAATTGGTCAGAGACCTCTATTTATAGAAGGCACGTCTTTCTTTCAGTACAGACAAGACCTATGTTTCCGATTGGAAAATGAAAAATTGATGTCACCCACGCCACATCCCACACACACCCTGGAGAGACAGATGGCGAGTTATTTCTTCACCCCCAGGTTTCCCGCACGGTGTCAAACGGTGTGTGCTTAATGGGTTTTCAAGTGCGTGTGAACAAATATCCTAAGTGGACCGTTTCTGTTTGTTTTTGATGCATCTAAGGGAGATTGGGCCCATGCAAAATCGAATCCTGTGAGGTGAGTGGGGTGAGAACAAAACATTACCGACGTACACAAAAGTTAATGATAGACTGAGTAAAGAACTGGTTCCTCCTTGTGTATGTGTGTGTGTAGTTTCTCTTCTTTTCACACAAACATCCATACACCCGTACACTCACTCAATCATGCACGCAGGGACAGACAAAATTTACATGCAGATATTTCTCGTTCTCTGTTTAAATCCGTTCTTTCATTCCATGGCCTTGACCTCTTATTTCGCACCTGTATCTGTTAAGGGCGTCTCACCTGACAGGAAGAGCCTAACAAAAGGCTTTTTTTCTTTCTTCCTTTTTTTGTAAAGTGGCGCCAAGCAACTGAACACGGAGGGAAGGCGTTGGTGCCGGAAGAAGACAAGCAACAGACCGAGAACAAAGTCTGTCAGTGTTCTGGCAGTCAAGCAAAACACCCGACCCCTCTTTGCAATAAGAAACAAACAGAAAATAAAAAGAAAAAAAAAGATTAAATGCCAAAACAAGCTTCATAAAAGCAAAAGACACGTAGAAGTATTATTTTCTCAGGCAGGGGATCGAGAAGTGCTATTGGCCAGAGAGCAAACATCCTCACAATAAAACACGTGAAATGATGTTAAGTGTAAGTGGGAGGTAAACATTGGTAACAGGTCCTTGAGTAAACAATCAGAAACCTAATTCGTCTGCGTGGAGGTTGATTGTTGTTTTACAGGCCTTCTTTCTAGTCCTAACCAGGCAGGGTTGACATTTCCTGTCCTAGTGTTCTGGGCAAACAAACAATCTAATCTTGCCGGAGTGTGCCTGATTTTTTTTAAAAAATATTTTATTTTACAACACTTATTCTGTCATTGTAGTTCTCTTAGCAACCAGTTCATAGAGTTCACAGGTCATACAGGTCGGTGTGTTACAACATACATGGTTCCAGACCTCTACCTTTGCTCACAAACATTTTTGTTTTTTGACTGAGTTTGTATTAAAGATTGTACACCCATCCGCTTGTCCGAGTCCACTTTCCTGGACATGGCGTCTGTCTGCTCAAAGAAATTCTATTTATGTAATTAAAAACGAAAGAAAATCATTTCTCTGTTTGAATTTCAGCAAATAGTCCCCATGCTGTCCCCGTGGCCCCCACGGCGAAACTTCGAATGCTATGAAAATTATATGAGAGCAACATTTCATCATTCCGATATTGGAGAGGACAGCACTTAAATAATTTAGACCGACAGCGAATACACTGTTGTGCAGTCGGCCCCGCACGGCCTTTGAGGTCCCAGCAATCGATGTTGGTCGGCGACACAAAGGAGAGCAGGCAGTGGGCCTCCCTCCCGACTCAGGTGCAGTGACTCACCTTTGATACGCTGTCCGTGTGTTGTGGCGGCAGGAGAAGGAGGAGTGAGTCGGTGAGAAAAGAGTCCGCGCAAAGGTTTGCTGATCGATTTCTGCTAAAACGTTACTTCCACTGTTTGTCCGTCTACCTACCTGTCCACACTTCTCGCATTTTGTTTGCACACCTGTACATTTTTTTCTCTCCACTCACCGCTTTCTCCCTTCTCTCCTCCATCATTCCCCATTCCCCACCACTCCATTCTCTCTGTTTGCTTGCTTGCTCGCTCGCCCGTCCCATACCACTTGCAGGGGAAAACCGAGACCTTTTCAAGAGAGAAGATACATGGCGTAATCGAATTAATCCCCGCAGCAGGTCGGCGAACTGTAATTATTTTTCCCGTGTTTAAGTTGCATCGACCCCAGTCCGCTTTCACTTTCCGTCTCTCCAAGAACATAAATGCTGGAGGAAAAATGTTGAGGTCTTCACGGACCTTTACAGGAAAAGTGCTGTTGTGAAGGTTCGCTGGTCTGTGGACTTTTTTTTTTTTGAATCCATGAGAGGCATTCTGAAGACAGACATTGTCTGTCTACTAATGCAAAAGTTGATTTCCTTTTGTTTCTGAATTTAATTTTACAGGTATATATACTCGCGAACATGCATTTGTGTGTAGGTGCATGCTTGTCCGTTTGTGTGCGCGCGTAGAATATGAGTGCGTGTATAAAATTGATCATCACAAGAAGAAGAAAAAAGTATATTTCAAAAGTATTTCAACCCGCTGTACAATCATTACAACTAAGTAACAGAAAATTCAAGAAACATACCCTCTGTAGGCATTCGTAAACCAAAACATATCAACAAATAAACAAAGAGACAACAACAAAGTATCAAGCTGCAGGTGCTAGAGCTCACAATCAAAACGAAAGGTTGCTTTGAGCATTGAGCTGGAAGTTTTGTGTGAAATTAATTTAGGATGGGAAGAGTCATCAGTTTCTGTTTCTGAAGACCCATCAGCGAGCACCAATGCAGTTTACAAACAGAAAGGACGCAGGATGACACACACACAAAAAAAAAAAAAAAACATTCATCATCCGTTCAGTCGACTTTTTCACACACACATCTGAAATCACATCCGCAGACAATGTAACTAGGAAGTAAAAAGTCCGGGAAGTAGAAATAAAGATTGCATGATTTACAGAGAAAATAAATTTCAATGAAGTAGCGAACAATGAATGGCGAAAAACTGCTGACGAAGAATAGACTGCAGAGACCATTAGTTGGCTAAGTGCTGTAAAAATGTAAATGGCACAGCGCAGGCAGAGAAAGAAGAATCCAGAAGATTGGTAACAAAGAGCACTGATTAACGGGGCACACTAAAGACGATGAAGGTCCTTGGACGAGAGGACAGTCCCCTCGAGAATGTCTGTGTGTCTGTGTGTGTGTGAGTGAGAAAGCAAGCATGCGAGTATGCATAAAATGGAGGCGACTGCTTTTCATGTAAATGAAATATTTTCGTTGCTGATGATGAAGTTTCTGTCGATTTTTCGACCGGTTTAAGAGCTTGCATCATGTAGTTTGTTGCATTTAGCAAAAAGAGAAGTAACATCTTATAACATTTCATGATAACTCTGTAAACAACTTATTTTAGATTACCATCTGTTTGTAAAAGAACTGGCATTCTCCTGCGTTAAAATCTTCCTGGTTATATCTTACGGTAATAAGTGTTGCTTTTTTATGATCAAGCACAGTCGTTCAGTTTAGATAGATAAAACAGAGTGAATGAAACACAAAAGCTTTGTGGATGGATTTTGTCCCATCCTGTCACTAATTTAGTTGATGTTTGATGGTGCTGGTGATTGTGGAGGATTCTTGCGAAAACAAGCCTTGACTCTTGCAAGATCCTGTTTGGTTTTACTTTAAAGAATCGATCCCAAAAAAGTAATAAAAAAATAAAACAACAAAACCTCATGTTGATACCAGTTCACTGATGAAGGGGTATGTGTGTGTGTGAAGGGGAAGAGAGTTGGTTTCTACGCCGCCAACAACTAAGGCTATATCATGGGAAGCCCTGTAAATAGATGTCGCATTCAGTCCCCAAGAAGAGATCTGAACCCAGGACTCCCAATCCTCACTTTATTGGTGACAGACACTAATCGTTGCACTACAGGACCACCCAGCTCACTGGGGAAAGAGTGAGGACCATGTTGCCATGGACACTCTGAGTGTGCCGAGTACAGAGGTCGAAGTGTCATCGCCGTATGTCAGAGGTCAGGTGAATGCACTGTGCCAGGATGACCTCATCATCCGTACCATCAAAGGTACAAGAGTTGCCGATGTTCCTAGTCGGGACTTGGGGCATATTTGTGTCATGACAGCCAGGTCACAGGCATCACAGGAAAAGGAAACAGCAAAACTTTTAGCGATCATCATTGAAGTGAAAATGAGCGATATCGACACAAAGAAACTTATCGAATTACAACAAAAGGATCTGACGCTGCAGAAATATCACACCCAGGACATCACGTTCACCGAGGGTGACGAGGAAAATTCGATTCTGAGAAAAAAGGAGTGTTGTACAGGCAGTTCAGGGAATGAACATTTATTAAACGAGAACCTATCCGCGGAGTGATGGTTCCAATTTCCTTGCGGCGGTCGGTGATGGACATTGCACATTCTTCCATCGTGGATGGCCATCTAGGCATCAAAAAGACTTGAGACAAAATCACGGCAGCATTTTATTGGCCTGGCATTTCCGGGGATGTAACTCGTTTCTCTCGGTCATGAGACGTCTGCCAGAAAACGGTGCAAAGGGGTAGAGTACCCAGTGTACCCTTGCAGAAGATGCCGGTGATCGACATGTCCTTCAAACGGGTTGCTGTCGGCTGGGTAGGCCTGCCATGGGCATCGATACCCTTTGACGCTTGCGGACTGTACTACCAGATACCCTGAAGCGGTTCCTCTGAAGGAGATCGATACAGAGACTGTCATGGGAGACCTGATTGGCATTTTCAGTCAATTTGGAGTCCCAGAAGAAATACTGAGTGATACTGGGTCACACTTTGTGCCAGGATGTATGGAGGAAGTCGCAAGATCATTCCGCATTCGCCAAATCACCATACCACCCAAAGTGCGATGGACGTTGAACATTTCTAATGACACTCAAGACGAGGGAGAAGAAAGTGCGCAGTGATCAGACTAAATTGTGGAACCCTTACATCGAGGCCCGGTAAATGTGTACTAGGCAAGCATGTGGATAATATGGATGCCATCGGACATCGTCTTCGGGAAGGCGTGAAAGAAGTGCACGAGGACAAAGTTAGAAAAGATCAGAGATGCGCCGGGGCCACAAAATAAGAAGCAGTTTCATCCTTTCCTTGACTTGGCATCGGTCCATCGCCAATACATGCCTCATTTCTCAACGGTGACTTCCCTCACACACACACCACCACCATCACCACCATCTCCTCTTTAGAAGGGACAGCCACACTTACTTGAGGTAGGGAGGAGGAGGGTTAAAGGAGGGGAGGTCGCAGAAGCGAGGACTACGGCAGTCAACACTTTGCAGACCAGCGACTGACCCGTGCTGGGGTTCAAAAGTTTATGCTGCATCGTGGCGGACAGATCGATGAAACTTGTTTACTTTTCGGGAAATTGTATGTGAGCAAGCATGTAACACAGCCGCAAAAGAACATACGTTGATGATGATGAGACGGCGACGATGATGATGATGATTAGGACAACGAAGACAAAAAAAAAAACAACAACAAACAAATCTCGAAATAAGGAAAGGCATTTGTGTCTCAGGTAAGATAAACACCATGAACACCCTACGTGTACAGTCAATATGCAAGCGCAAGGAAGAGGTACAAGTGTGTGTGTGTGTGCAAGCAGAATTCAGCGATCGCTCGGATAGCTATCCTTGATCTTTCATCAGAATATAGTTACATAGCCACTATATAGCTACAGTCCACGTGAAGCTATGTCCCCTTGCCACTTGATCCTTATTAAATTGTGGAGAATGTGATTTTGACACTCTCTCTCTCACACACACACATATACACACAAACACTGCTTTTAGCGAGCTGTGATAAATCTTGTCAGAGATTGGCAAGACTTTCTTTTGGGTGCACTTGTATTACCCGCCAAGCTGTACACATAGCTCATAAATCTGTCAAACCACGTGTCCAAACGCCATTTTTAGCCAATCAAAAGATTCGTTTAAAAACAGATAACACGTCTCTGACAAACTTCAGCGAACAAACACTTTTACTGACAGTCTTTCCTCCTCTCCTTCCGTCACACAAACCTACGGTCAGTGAACACTACTTTCTGGCGAAAGATCATCCGGAAGTGTAATGGGGAAGAGGAGGATTTCGGCCTGTCAGTAACTGATTGGTTGGGTGGTTTAATTGGTAAACGACTGATTCTATCTTGAGAAGTGGCAGCATGTAATGGTTAAAGGTAGGAGGAAAATGTGGGGAAAGCCCGTTCGAGGGAACATCAAAAGAGAAATGCGTACGCGCATGACAATAGTTACCTGGTGCACCTTGGCCAATCAGCGAAGAGCCTCATTATTTTATGTTTACAGCAACAGTACCTTTTCAACCACCAGCTCTTGTGATTAATCAGTGATTAATTTCATTTCACTCGTTCCCATATCAGATGTCGACATCGTAAGGAAACTCGACTGTGACGACGACAGCACAAGCGCCCTCGCGCGAACAAACAAACAATGCAAGCAACACGAGCAGAAGATTTCGTCATGAACTAAAATAGTTTGGATGAAGTGGGAGTGGAAGGCCTGAAGAAGGACGCAACTACCTTTCCAAGTAGCTCGTGCCACCAAAGATAATTACAATCACACCCTAAACTTAAAAGGACTCGGCAATCAACCCAGTAACACGTGACTCTTTTTATAGCAATGACGACATCTGCGCAGTTGCTATGGTTTTCCCGTGGCTCAGAGTCAACGCATGCGACATCGGGGCTCACATTTAGATGAGGTTGATAACCCAGGGTATGCATCAGACTCTACTGCCAGCCTCTTGGAACAGATAAGAAGCGGCGAGGACCCCGGGTCTAAGCCCCGGACTTTCAAAGCAGGTCTCGGGAAGGTCGTGGTTTAGATGACAGAAGTCATTTCGCTTCCCCGACCTGTAATAACATCCGGGCAAATACAGGCTTAATTTAATCTTTTATTCGTCTTGTGTTTGTGCGTCATACCACGTGATGCTGTGTGTTTTTGTGCCACACACCCGTGGACCGGTCTTGGGACCATCGGAGTATCATTTCTGTCCTCGGGGTGTAGCAAAAGCTCTCACACCCGACGAAAAAACTCCAAGGGTTATGATGAAGGAAAGTTTAGCAGATGAGTGCTTTGAACACTCTTTCCATGCATTAGTGCCATTTGTGGATTGAAGCCGATTAGGGTTCTGCACGTGACACTATTTTACAAATGCTTTAAGCCGATGTTGTAGGGATCATGTTTGGCCCTTTACAATCTGTCTTCGTGTTTGCTTAGCAGTCAGCAAGTGTTTTAGAATATAGAGTTACCTGCAAACGTTTTAGTCGATTGCTACTCTGACATGCAAACACTTTTGCTATTTTTAAACTTAACAGCAGGCTTAGAATTAAAGCAATCTGTTTAATTAAACTGCACCATTGAACGCCATTGTTGTGATTGGCTGTTATAGAAAGTATCCTGGTGCTCCGAGTATACTCTTCTACAATTGTATATTTCCTCCTGCAAGCAGTCAAACGGTTATGTTGAAGCACGAACTTGTATTACTGGACTGCTGGCAGACGATTTTTTTTTCCTAGTTAACTGTTAAAACGAGGCAGGAGACTACAAAGCTTCCGGTTTAGTCACAGTCTTTGTTTATGCTCGCCGAGACTAACAGCAAGAGACTAAGCGTTGGTCTTGGGAGACAGACAGCAATCCACCCTATGCACATTCATGGTTGAAGCGTATATGAGCGTGAATGTCTGCTTCTCTTTCTCTTCCCTAGTTCTATTATCAATTCCCAGGGTTGCCAACCTCTGGACTTATACAACACAGAAAGGTCGTGGGCCAGCCTCACGGTTGCATCCTCCACTCCCCAACACACAGACATCACTGCAGACACCACCAACATCTTGCATCACTGGTCTACAGGCTTACAGTCATTCCACGCGTTGCCTAGCAGCCGCAAAGTCTAGAAGGTTTGGTGGTCAAGCAAGTCCACCAAGGCCTCTTGGCACCGTTATGTCACGTGACAGTCGTAGCTCATGTCAGTGTTACGCGAGTTACAGAGACAATGCCGATCTCGTTAGACCAGCCACGTAACTACAGACACACAACTACATGTAACTGAATGTATAGCATTCACCTGTCAATGTTAAAAAAAAAAAAAAGAAAAGAAAAAACAATTGCTGCATTTTCAAAAGGTAAAATCCGTCAATTACCTGTTTCTAAATAATTATAATGGTGAAAGAATCGACATAGTTTATTTACTTAATTATGAATCACGAAACTCTGTGAATGAAAGAAACTTTTTATACTGTACTAGTAGAATAGACACATTTCTGGGAGACCTACTTTAAAAAAAAACAACAACCCAAAATTAAATATTAAAAATAAACCCCATACAAAACAAACACAAAAAAACCGGAACAGACGTAATAAATAAATTTCGGTAAATTTCGTTCCCTCCTGTCTCGTAGTGCTAGATATCTTGAAGGTGGAAGCACTTTCCCACTAAATCAAGCAACATCAGTGGGGTCTGGACACCGGTTTATGATATCGGAAAATAAGATGCTTGTCCTTGAGTTCTGGTTGCTTGTATTTACAGGACAACAGCTCTAAACAAGTTGTGGTACTCACTAAAACAGGTCAACCTCACCACAGCCTTGACCTCTGGAAGGACGTTATGTCAGACACGCATCATCGAGCTCTGTCGTGGGAAAGCTGTTAGCGAGACTTGAGCGACCCAGATAGCTGCTGAAACCTCCCCGGCACCCACTGACCCCCTCATCTGGCCCACCCAGCACCCACTACCCACTACCCAACACTCACCCGGTCTACAGTCAGATGCGATCGCTGGTTGGGGAAAGAAGCGGTCGCTATGACGTCACGAGACCCATCCAGTCAACGCACGTGACATGTCGGGTCAGTGCCTCTGGCTATGTAGGTCAAAGTGAGGAACGAGGTCGGGGTGACCAATGGCAGTAAGGAGGATACAGGGTATAGCGAGGGGGATGTTACATGAAGTGAACACTGGTGAACAAAGGACCAGCTGGCGAGAGAAGAAGTCAGGAGAGAAAGAGAGGAAGATTTAGTCACGTGATCTCGGACCCACTCACATAACATGGCCTAAGCTTGTGTGTGTGACGAACTATTAATAAAGCATCCGTCCATTTCCAGGGCTGGTTTTATGTGCATATAATTAATCCAACTATCATAAACATTTATAAACCACTCATACTAGCTTCCAACAGCATTCTCAAAAACCTTTATAAATCACTCACGAAAATTATCATTCAAATAGCATTAATTCGTATTGGTATTTACATTTAAAGCTTTAGAAATAACATCTTAAATTCCAGTCCTCTAATTTGACAGGTTTCTAAGGAACTTTACTGACATGAATTCTCTGGAAGATTAGGATAAGAAGGACAGATACAATTACAGTAAAGTTTCTCAACCCCGGCAATGACGATCAGAAGACAGGATTATTAGTTTGCTGTGGGACAGGAGTTTTTGATGGGTGAAAACCCGAGTATAAATCTGGCAAATGCGGTTCGAATTTCAGGGGATCGCTACATTATACAAATGTGTGATGATTGCAAAATTTTACAGAATTTGAACATTGTATTCAGCTGAAAGTGTTGTGTGAAAGTAGTGCATGCATCAAATTCTCATTCTTGTTGATAACGATTTTGAAACCTCGTTTAAAAGTTTGTAATTCTTGCATTTCTTCCTTAATTCATACTTTCTTTCATTTCTACTTCCTTTCTTTCCTTTTCTTGAGTTATTCTTTCTTTTTGTCCATTGTGTCTTTCCTTCTGCCTATATTTTCTGCTTTCCTTAATTCCTTTGTTCCTTCTTTCCTTTCCTGCTATTTCGCGGCCATGTAGGTAGTTACATGTTTGTGTGCAGACTAGGAAGGAGAGACCTACATGGACTGGCACGACTGTTTATCATTTTGTACTTGGATGCGGCGCCGAGGATGAACTGACCAGCTTCAGGTCCTCATGAAGGCCGAGGACATGAGATGGTGTGAGGGTGGCTATCTCCTGCTATCCTCAGTCTTGTCAGAGTATTCGCCTGTTGTTTCCCAGGAAATTATGTTTCTGGGATTGGTGTTAGCACGACCTTCGTGCGGCCCCTGTAGTAGGACAACAAACAAAGCTGCTGGGGTTAGTCCCTTTTATGGATTCAATGAATCCGAGGCGAGCTGCCCGAGGTTTTGTGTCTTATTGTATTGTTGTATGTCAGAGTGTTGACAAATCTCGCACTGTGTGATGGGGTCCTTGCCATGAAAGAGGGATTGCCACGAGCAGTAAACAGCTGCTGGTGATGAGAATTATGTTGTTGGAAGTGCCCTTGTGGGTGTGTGTGCGATGATATGCGAGTTGTCTGGGTTTCTGCGCATCACGTGCCTATACAACAGCAAAGGCTGGGATGAGAGAGGGCAACACGATGACAACTCATCGGACTCAAACAAACAAACAGTTTTGTCAACCTGTTTTACAAGGGGGTCGCACATTGTAGTAGACAGTCATGATCCCCCGAGTGTGTGTATGTCAGTGCTGGAGGATGGCGCTGGCCTGAAGAGAGGAGAGGAGGGGAAAGAAAAAGAGGGCAGGAGTGGCCCTAGGCAGGTGCAAACTGTTCACCTGCACAGGCCCGCCAAATCCCAGGGGCCACCACGCCAATATATATATTGAATATAAAGCACAAAGATAAAATAACGATACAGCTGACGGCAATGTGACCGAAAAGCATTGTGCTTTTTGTTAATTAGTCTGCTGATGAGAATATCACGGGCCGCCACTTGGTTTTATTAACATCGAAGGGGCGATCGAAGGGGCCACCGATTCCAGGGCCGCTCCTACGGGGATGAGGTTGTAGGGTAGGGTGTACCCGGACCTGCTGCTGTGACGGGGGCCCGGCATTAGTCACTGGTTTTTTTCCTTCTTTTTCTTTTAAAGAAAGTGTGATGAAACATTCCTCACTCTGGAGATTATTTTTCTTCTATGGAGCGGGGTACTACAAGCGTGATCATTTAATGTATTTTTTTTCATTTACTAACCACTCACGTGTAAACAATTATATGTTCAATGTAGATGTAGGTCCTAGTGCACCTGTCCTGGTGTTTGCAGTCTATATTACCTTACTGAATGAAATGTAGATATTGACAATCGAACTGTAGGCATATTAATATATACTGGGGAAATAATTTACGATTACAATTACCTGGAGAGGTCATCTGCCCCAGAGCTCGTGCAGGCTCGCGGCGGGTCTGGGGTGACATCCTCAAGATAACAACATGATGACCAGACCGAGGCTTGAGAAGTCTTGACGTGTCCTTTTGAGATAAAGATGTCTAGCATCTCTAACTACACTCCCACTTGTGTGCTGCAACAGCCCCTTGAAGATATCCACACTGTTCAGAAGGTGCGGGGATACACCTGCCACAACCCACTCACCTGCACCTAAACTACGCGGGTACTCGGAGGATGGAGGGTGGGTAGAAGCGGCGGGGTGGGAAGGCAGGGTTCCAGTGAACCTAGAAGCTAGCAATGATAAGAGAAGGAGAAAACCTTTGAAAAACGGGTTTGTTGATTAAGAAGGAGGCCTAACGGGGTGTGGGATTGTAGCAATGTTTACTAATAACATTAACTCTCTGATGCATGTAAGTGGTACATCATTTCAAAAGTTTTGCGCACCGATATCCCACGAGTTTTCTGGCAGGCTGCACTGCATACCGTACAAAAATACCCTGTCGATGTTTATCTTTCATTAATTTTTTCTTAATCCTCCCATGTTCTTGCCTATTAGTGTAATTCTCCCCTTCCCCCCTTTCCCTCATTCACGTAAACAAACATGCACACACACGTGCGCCGGGTGCTAATCAGATAATCTCGCATCCAGTCACACTGTCAGCCACCCAGCCACCCAAACAAATTCACCTCAGACGACAGAAAACATTTTTATTATAATTTCATCCTGACATCACTTTGTCACTTTGGTGTCACAATAGTGATTCACCAACTGTAACTCAACATCTCATTTTCAGTTTCAGTGCTGTCAACTGTTTCTGTTAAAATGTGATTTCAAAATTTCCTGTGACGATAACAGTCGTCGAGTCCGTTAATTGCCTTGTCAATGGTGCATCACAACATGACCCTGACTCATGACTACACTTTCGTGTTGCTACTACTGGTGTGCCACCTAGTCACAATTCAGGGAAGTTTATACATCACACATCCTACAAACTGTCCTGTTGATGCTCTTCTATGTAAATATTAATGTCCGTGTAATAATAATAATAAACGTACGCGCGCGCACACGCACTACTATTTATAGAATATAATTCTGTACCTTTACTTAATGTCAGGTAGAGTATCATCAGGTACATGTGTAAACATACAGAGAACCTTTATAAATTTTCAATGGCATGGGCTTTGAAGTCAGTAGGGCATGGTGTAGTCTAAAAAAAAAAAAATAAAAATAATAATCAGGTGACATCAACGGGTCAAGCTTGTCAGTCGCAGGCCCAGGACAGTGAGAGAGAGAGACAGACTGTGCGTGGGTGTGTTTGTGTTTTCCTCTGTTAAATCGAGATTCGAGATGAAAAACATTAAGAACCAAAGAAATGTTTAGCTTGAGACAAGGGTGACAGGCGCCAGCAACATGCATCATTGGCAGACGGCAGTAGACGGCCGGCCATGATCTCCGTGCGAGGAAGTGTCATGTCAATCTCCTCGACCAATCATCTTCAAGGATTTTCTCTTCGTCTTTGGCGTCTTCCAGGAAGCTAGGAAATGTGCAACTCGGAAAGTTCGTGCAAAAGGTGAAACCCGTTCGAAAGGTGCTAGTTGACCTGGACCTTGGAAATACCTGTACAGAGAAGGCACACGTTTTAAACTTACTTTTAAAATAAGAAAGCCAGCTGCTTGGTAACTTTCCTCTCGCACAGCGCGTGTTAGTTTCTCTTTCCATGTGTGTCTCGTGACATCCGGTCAGTTGGCAGACGACACCGTGTCATCGTACAGTCTGTTGTTGTCCACGTCTCCGGTGTGTAGCAGAGGTTACTTTGGGCAGATTATAAGGATACACGGGGACTCCAGCAAGGAATCACCATTACTGACTGTCGGCAAGAAATATTCAAACACCTTCCTTCAAATGCTCCCTGGCTGGTTGAGACTTCCAGCCCTCGCTGGTACGGTAATGCTTTCCTCCTTACCTTTCTTCTTCTCACTCTTTCCACTCTTCATTCTGCCATTCTCTCCTTTCTTCTTCCCTTCTAACTACGTGTATCTTGATGAAAATTAAATTCTTCCCCAAATAAAATCTTAAGTATTAAGCGATTCCAGTTCATCTCTTGTTCTGGCCGTCATGTCGTGCAAAGCCCGATGGGAGGCTAGAAATGACTGGAGATGATTTAACAAGGCAACATTTGTGGGCGGATGTGTTTACAATTTATGTGTATTGGCATTTCTGCGAGCAGAAACATATGTTCTGAGATAGACTAACATATTCCTTTGGAACTAAGCCAAAGTTTATTTCGCACATCGTGTATCTCAGCCGCTCCCCCACACACCTCCAACACCTTCTGCCCGTGCGTTAAGATAGGGTTAAAGTTCACATTTCCTTGTACTGCCAGGAAGATTCAAGTTGCGGTCATTACTGATTGGTGCATTATAAGGAAAATAATTTAATGTTTTTACTTATTACACTTGGGTCCCCTCGTGACGATAGGCGGAAGATCTTATGTTTCATCTGTCAGGAAAGTTTGAAGATGCATGCGATAGTTTCTAGTTTCATGAAAAGTTATATACAGGGTAAGCATTGAGTTCGTACTAGTGTTTATAATTCAGCAGCAACAACATGCAAAAACTAGAATTACAATAGAATTATAACGGTGATTTACCAGAGGGATCGAGTATCTTACTGTCGTTGGCATGGTGATATAAAAATTAGTTGCAATGTTCCATTTTGAGCTTCAGTTTTCTCCGGCCCCAGGTAAGCAAGAGCTTCGAGAAGGGACAGGTGATTCGTGTTTTCAAGCGAGAGAGAAGTAAGATTGTCAAGCAGTTAAATGTTTCCTTTTAAGGGAAAGACACTCAGTAGGCGATTTCTCTTGACTGTCTCAGCTCTTGTGTGAGTGTGTGTGTGCGCGCGTGCAGGCTTACATGTAGTTGAAGTAGATAAACTTGAAGGTCCTGTTCTGGGTTTCAACCTGTAGAGAACAGAACGAAATGAAAAGATCATGAATGTCGAAGATGTAGAAGATTCGCACAATACATACAAAAGTCAAGCAACACAACAATAAATAACAATGAGAATTGCGGGGTTAAGGGAAGACGGTTCTAGGATTGCACGTGCCCTCTGTTGGTATTTTAACGAGTTTTTTTGGTCGAGTGGGTAATCTCAGTGTGAGACTTACATACAGACCTCCAACTGGAATAATACAAGTCCTTTTGCAGACGGCATTCATCTTTAGTCGTATCTCGTATGCTAGATAAGAGCAGACTACAAAAAGATGTTACCGCTGTTGGTGCAGACACAAGTGAGCGAGATACTGTGGTAATCTACAACATAAGAACCACAGGAAGAAGTAAGCATTCTAAAGGCATCAAATCACATGTTGGTGCGCGTGTCCAGTCTATGTGAGGATAATGTAATACTACCTAAAGGAGGAATGAGACAGACAAGTCCATCAAAAGGTCAGACAAAACATGTTTTCCACCATAATGTGGCAACTTTGCTCATACTTAAACCACACAAAACCGCTATAGCAGTCGGTAGGTTGATTTTGTGGGAAAGTATTTTCACTTAGAGATGATTTCGCAAATAAAGAAAAAGGAAACCGGAGGTCCTGAAAAAAAATCCTCAGACGAGATCTGAACCCATGGCTTATCTCTGCAGTGTTGAAGAACGAGTAGTTTTTCTACTACATTCCTTCACTGTAATGCGGCAACTGCTCACACTTAGACCATGCTAAGCCTTATGAGCCGTGAAATGAGCGAGGTGTCGGGTGAGGATGACGAGGGTTTCTAGTAACATCCTGGCGCTGCTTACCTCTCGTGTCTTTGTTTTGTAGAGGGCAAAGGTCAACTGGTGCCATTGTTTTCATCCCATTTCCCATATTCTCTTTGATCTGCCTTGACTCGAGGTGGAAACAGAAAACAAAACTGAAACAAAACCCAGACCTGCTTAAAATAGATGTACAGCAACAGCCAACAGACGACGGAACTTCCTTCAGATGAATTTTTCGCTGATCCCTCTTCTACATTCTACAGAGAGGACTACAGCAAGCAATAATCAGACAGAACCATCACAAAACCTTCGAATGGAATCTTTTCGCACGGTTAGCCATACTCCAGGGCAGAAACAAGCCACGGACCACTCACCGCTGAAATACGCCGCAGACGCCAGTTCCTGAAAATGTAAGTTGATAGAAGATGAAGGAAAGTGCTGGCAGCTTCCAGTCAACCTTGCTCAACATGCCCGCAGCATCGGAGGAGATGCCAGACGAAAAAACAAGTAGCAGCCGTTAAAGAACTAAAGGAGACAGAATAAGCAAGGCCGCGAACTTTCGCATTACGACCCCATGGGGCTTTAGGACCAGCCAAAAATCCGGAAACATATATGTTTTGGTAGACTAAAATAAGGCCTGGTTGTGAGAAGACGAGCAGGGTTGCCGAGGTGACACTTTCGCCCTAAGCCAGCCGTGAATGAGAGCAAGAACCGGTTACATAAGGACGACCGACAACGGCGACAGCATTGTGATGCACGACACGGGAAGACAACATGCTCAATGTGATGACAGCTACTAGCAACGACAGTGACCCCATGACGACAGTTCTGGACCACGTGATCTGTCTGGTTGCTGCTGAAACGGATCGAACTGTTGAACCTTTTTTAAAATGAGACATGTTTAAGAAAATCGTTTAATAATCTTTTACAAAGTCTAGTTTGAAGTGAGAATATGTCTCGAAAAATTAACACTACTCAATAATGTACTTAACATGGTGACAAATATGATATTGTAAATGCGTGAAATTATCTATTTAATTACTTCATTACCGAGAACTTCATTTCTTCATTACCAAGATGCGGTGTCTTTGCTTCTGCATCAGTTGTGAACTAAGGGAAGTGAAAGAAGCAATATCAAAGCAAAACTCGACAGACTGCTGATGCCAGATGTGTGTTTTGTGTGCAACTGTAGGAATGGCTGGCATTATTGCCGTCAGCCTTGAAAGCCTGGGCCGCACTCCACAGCGTTTTGAAGGCCGCCAGGGAACGGCGAGGCAAGGCGCGTGCCACGTGACCTTTGAAGTCATCGAATCCACGAAGTAACTTGATAACCACACGCGCCTCAAGGGGGTCCAGGTCGTGACCCCTGTTGCGGACTGGTTGCAGTGAGCTGTGTACGAACCATCAGCGGATATCTCGACGTTTTAATAGTAGCAACATCTAGGGATGGAGTATCAAACAGTTTGTTAATCTGGACAACCGGCCGTGTTGGCTTGTCTTAAACATGTCGAGGGCTTGTACATATTAGCAGTCGAAATGCAGGAGGTGGAGGCTTGTCAGGAACCGTGCATTGAAATGCCATATCTAAAGTCTCAACTCTGGTTTCCCCACACCCAGCCACCTAACCCTCCTCATTCTCACCCCAAGTGCACATTGCAAAATACTGCGTAGCTGTCTCCGTTGTTTTACCTACCCTCGACTCAATCTTACTTCTAATGAAAACTCCAGGCTCTCGGTGCGGCCCTCCACCTCACCTTTCACGTTTTTACCGTGGTTGCCTGGGGTCAGACCAGCTGAGAGTCAATATTCCTGTCTACAGTTTTCACTGCTCTTCTTCCACTCCTAATACCCCCGACATTCAATTTTATCTACCCGCTGGCAACCCTTATTTCTCCATCGCGCGGTGTGAAGGGAAGGCCGGCGCCCAGGTGTGTTTCTCCACTCAACCAAATCGTTGGCTGCGGCTTGACGAGGGCAGTAACACGTGCTCGTCCAGCTGGTCCATGTGGCTGGACATACATAACAACAGTCACAGCCTCTTTTGGTCATCCCTACTTGTTGTCCCTTCGTCATAATGTTACATGAGTCAGGTCAAGAGGTCAAGCTGTAGACGGAGCCCACTTGCCGAAAATAGCTTTTAGAGCGAACATTTATGTTTCTTATCCGTGTCCGTCAGGTGTGATTGCATTAGCGATGCTTTGATGGCGAGTGTTCAAATTGTCCAACTAATCTCTCATTCTTATAATCCTACTGTGTTACAGGCAGTGACTGTCCACAGTTCATCTGATTGTATGTGTGTTGTCATACAATAAGGTTTTCGGTAACTTTTAGTGGGACAAAATTCACAAAAATGAAATCTTTAACGAGCACACAGAATAACACTGAATATATTCCTGATACTGAATGTCATTTTATGAGACAGGCTCAGCGTGCGCCTCCCAACTGTGATGTACTGATATACTGACAACAACTAGATGTATTCGTTTGCAAGCAGAATTATCCATTCTCTCCACAGAACAATGTAAGTGAAACCTGCTCGCAGAGCTGGCCCTCGGGGTTTTTCTGGGTACTCCGATTTCCTCCCCCACCCTTTTCCCAAATCGCCCCAAGGTGGAAGCAGTCAAACCAACCAATTATATATGCATGGTCACACGTGGGAGGGGGAGAAGAAAGAAACGTGAAAGAAAAAATGAAATAGTTCTACTACGCAGTCTTTCTATGTTTATATATATCTACGGGGGCTATAGTTGGTCAGTAGTTTTAGTCGTTAACTAATATCAGCTCATGGTAACTGTCTTAGTCAGATCCTTAGACCCTCAGTGACGTAACACAAAGATGGCGCCCACCCATTGAGGACTTGCTAGGGGTCGCTGGACACGTCCTGAGGCAGTATGACCTAATCATGGACAAGCGATTACGATAGGGCGGACGTGGCCCAGCCTCGACTATTGTTTGTCCCAAGAGAGTCCATTCGTGGTCAACGTGCTGGTTACCAGATGTCACGTGACTTCCATCCAGCTCTGCTTCTAAAACCAACCAATCAACCAACCAACAGTTCCCGCCATAGCACGAAAGTACCTCTTGGTGGATACACTTTCTTCACCTGACGATGGATATGATGTGAAACATTGTGAGCTGACGGACAAGCTTTGCCTCAATGAATTTACACCTTTTGCTATGCTTCAGTCAACATCGTTGGACAGGACCTTTATGGTCGCGGGTATAAAGACAACAATTTAAGTTGTGTTAACTACGTCCTTCTCGGCTGCCATAGTGTTTTGCTTTTTGTGATAGCATTTCCGCCTTGCAGCGAGGAAATTATGTAATATCGGAACGACTTGAGGAAAAAAGTGTTCTCGAAAAGGAAAATATTTTCGCTTCAGCAACCATGTCAGAGGAGGAAGATTTGGACAAAACCATCGGCTCCGACCCGGAAGGTGCCGAGTCTTTCGATAACGAGCAGAAGTCTTCTTTACCTCTTCCTTCGTCAAACAGCTGGTTGCACACGCCTAGCATCTGGTCCACAATACCTAAGACCATAAAGGATAAAAAAGCAAAGAAGCCGAAGCCACGCAGGTCGAAAACTTCGAAAGAAGACCAGCAAAAAGTATTGTGTAAGGAGAAAAGTGCTCCACCCCAACAATTTGACAGAGATACCCAAAGTAGTCTGGCATTTGGTGACCGCAGCAGAGACAGAAGCTGGTCTTCCTTCGATGGCTTGCAGGATGAGAGATTAATACTTCTTCAGACAATGACAAATTCTTTCACTTCGTCGTCAGCAGCATGTGCCAGACCTTGGTACCAGGATCAGAACCTGTACGAGAGCATGCCAGGTATGAGTGACCATGGCCCCAGCCTCCACTACACAGACAGGACGACAGAAGGTGCGACAGCCCCACAGTTTGACCATCCACCCGCTGACTCGCCTCAGTTCCTCGACCCCCAGCGATATCAACAAAGTTCCTTTATGAGCAGTGTGTCCAGTTTTTCTCAAGGACCCCGAAGACAGATTTTCAGGAGGGGAGGTAAAATTTGTGCTCTTTGTTTGTTTTGAAATCATTCGTAAGTATCGCATACCCAGTACATCAGGTGAACAGATAATCCGCTTGTCGCTAACGAGCTTTCGAAAAAGAAAATTCCGATTGGTCTTTAAATATTTGCTTGTCAGCTGTTCATATTACTGGAGAAACACTGTAAATGGTACAAAACTACACAAGTTTTTTGCTTCTGTAATAATGTACTCAGTGACCTGACCTAAACAGTTGTGGACACCAATGAAAGTTTCTCTTTGCCGATACATACACGTGGGTCAAACGAGGAAAACAGCGCAGGTCATAACTAAATCCAAAATTGCTAAGAACACTGAAGCTGTCTGTCTGTGGGTGTGAATCTGAGGAGAAATGTTTTTACAATTATGGACAGACACGATCATATTTAATGAATTTGGTTTGAACGATGACTAGGATAAATGACCTCTAACCCCTGTAACAGAAACTTGCATCGTGAGTGCACACTGAATATGGAGAGCAAAATTTCGTACGTCCCTGTTATAAAAAAAAAGTGCCTGGTAATTTCCTTAAAATTTTTTCATGCATTGTTTTACTTTCAGCACGAGGAAGATTGAAATCGTGCTGGTTAAATATTACATTTACCTCCCTTGACGCGTGGTATGCTCTTCTTTGCGCATGTTGATGTTGCATGTGACGACAAGAGCGAGCGAGTGAGCGAAAGAGGAGGAGAGAGAGACACGGTGTTGGCGGCCTACGAGTCTTTACTCATGCACATCGACACGTGCCCAGCGCACGCTCGCGCGTTTCGGCCCAACGATCGCGCTGCCGTCTATATTTAGCGCCACGCGCCGCGAGCGGTCTAGGAAGCAGACGACGCGTTGGAGCAGTCAGCGCTGATCGGCCTGCCACGCGCTTTCCTCACGTATCGAAAGTCAGAAAGTCATTTCAGTGTTTTGTTGGTTTTTTTTATTTCTTTGTTGTTGTTTTTGTTTTTTTGTTTTTTACCGTTGAAACTTCAAACCGCGCAGTTGGTTCTCTATCGGAAGATAATGTTTTGACAATGCCCAACCCTCAGGGTGGGGGAAAGGGAAGCGGAGGCAGGCAGTCAAAGGTTAGCTCCGCCTCGTCTCGGCGGCCCAGCCAATGGAAAGGCGCGTAGCTTGATAATGTGGCTGCCCTTCACGCGGCATGCCGGGTAATGACGTCACCCTGGCCATATTGCTTTTGTGCATTGTGCGGTGTGGGGAGAAAGGCGAGCGCACACTCCGGCTGCTTTGCCGCGCCGGTCCCCCCCACCCCAGCCTGCCAGCGGCCCAGCCAGTTTTGTAACAAAGAAAACGCGGACACACGCCAAACCTTCTTCCCCCACGACTTTGTGTAGGTCCTTTTTAGCTCGCCTCACGAGCCCGAGTCAGTCAGTCCTCCCTTCCCCCCCGGACCGTAAACCCCCCCTTCAGAGCCAGCGAGGCCAGACGAGCCAGCCTTCTCTCGTGTAAGCTGTCGGATGCGGGCGATACCTCCGGTGCCAGTCTCCCGAGCGTCGTCTGACCACCACCAGCAGCCTCGGCCATGCGGGCACTGCCGGCCTCCCCTTTCGCAGAGATGAGCGTCAGCATAGTGGGCAACAATCACCTCGCCACCACCACCATCAACACCAGCGGTGGCGGCGGCGGCGGTGGTGGTAGTAGTAGTAGCAGCAGTGGCTGCAGCAGTAGTTTAGAAGACGATCACTTCGGCCAAGTCGCGTACAAGTTGTCGCTCTTGTGCTCTGCAGGCTCCTCCGCCTCCACCACCACCAGCGCCAGGAACGGAGTGGCCAGCGACGGAAGCGACAATGTGGAGAACCATCTTTCCTTCCTCTCCTACAGCCCTCAGCACCACCAGCAGCACCACCACCACCAGCACCACCAGCAGCAACAAGCGCAGCCTTTAGGCATGAATGGAGGAGCAGGTGTATCGCCGTCATCCGTGCCTACCACAGGAGCTTTCGATGATAATAGCAATCGGACTAAGGAGGGTAAAAAGAGTGCTAACATGACGGAGTGCGTGAGAGTACCCAGCTCTGAACACGTTGCTGAGATCGTTGGCAGACAAGGTAAGGCACTTTCCTCTACACCTCCCCCCCTCTCTCATTTTATTTAAGACTTGTAACATTACAACTCGTGATTAAACTGTAATCCGGCTTTAAACCTGCCGACAGTTGGCGCATATACTTTTTTCATTGTCGAGGGTTTTCCTGATATGCCAAGAGCACAACGCAGTTATGCCGACACGGAAAAGCTGTGTAGGGTCAGGTTCGAGTGGGTTTTTTTTTTCCCTATTCTTTTTTTATTCATCCCAATCTCTTTCCTGTCTTGATGCTACAGACCTGCTGCAAGCCTGTGGAACGTCGTCTCGTGAAGGCTAAGCGGGGAAGCCCCGTCTTCACGTGCTGTTGGCGTTTCCGTCAACACCAACAGTGACTGTCCCACGCGGTTACCTTCTCCCCCCCAACCCCATTCCGATCCCTTTTACTGTCCCCTACTCTCACCTTCGTCTTATTTTGCTGATTTCACTTTGAACTTTTCTGTCACTCCAGTTCTTGGTAACAGAATTCTTTGTTAATTAAGAATTAAGAACACCTCCATAATAATCATTATTTCATTGTAAAAGTTGTCTCCCAGACCTGAGGACTGACCTTTTTGTTTTCCTTTTTATTCTTCTGCAAAAAGGCTTTGTGCACTCGTCAGTCAGTAACAGATGCTGACTAGTTACAGGAGGTTCTGAAGGCGTCCAAACT
>SRHC01003342.1:166231-215277 GCA_004794325.1 Pomacea maculata | reverse complement strand
CTGTCTTGATGCTACAGACCTGCTGCAGGCCTGTGGAACGTCGTCTCGTGAAGGCTGAGCGGGGAAGCCCCGTCTTCACGTGCTGTTAGCGTTTCCGTCAACACCAACAGTGACTGTCCCACTCGGTTACCTTCTCCCCCCACCCCATTCCGATCCCTTTTACTGTCCCCTACTCTCACCTTCGTCTTATTTTGCTGATTCCACTTTCAACTTTCTGTCACTCCAGTTCTTGGTAACAGAATTCTTTGTTAATTAAGAAGTAAGAACACCTCCATGATAATCCTTATTTCGTTGTAAAAGTTGTCTCCCAGACTTGAGGACTGACTTTTTTGTTTTCCTTTTTATTTTTCTGCAAAAATGCTTTGTGCACTCGTCAGTCAGCGACAGATGCTGACTAGTTGCTGGAGGTTTCGCAGGCGTCCAAACTACCCTCCAGTCTGGCCTCCCAGAGTTTAGGTCATCTCTGTATCCGGCCCATACTTCTCTGGGAACATAAGTCGCTTTCTCACGAGCCCCGCTGGCCTTGACATATAATAATGTCGTCCTCCCCTCGGCCATCATGTCGAGAGAACAGTTTACGTTGTGCTGCTGTTACAGGAAAGGTCTGCTCGTGCGATGCTTGTTTCGGGGCGAGGAAAGAGAGAACAAGGGGCTTAGTCACACAGCAACCCCCCCATTGCTTGCTCTCAAGTACTCCGGCACCAAGCAGCGTGTGGCGCTGTACACAGGTTTGTGTGACGCAGAAAACAGCCAAAGCCGCTGGTCCACCTTGCTGGCTGCAGCCACCACCTGCTTCTGCGTCGTGTCGCGCGCTTGTTTACGAGCTGCATCGACTGAGCGCACGAGACCGCGCTATTACCCTCGTCACGGGCACACCAGATACCTTCTTTACAAATATAAAAACCTCGGTGGATTTAACAAGCATAAGACTTATAAGTACCGTAGTCCGACTGTTGTGGTTAATGTGGGTCGATGCTTGGCGAGACAGAACAGTGTAGAAACGTCGTAGTACCAACATCGAGAAAGTATAGCACGTGTGTGTAAGAAAGGTTACAAAGGTGAACGAATTTGTAAGACGCATTTTGATGTTGTACAAGCTCTTACTGTTAAATGTAAAGCCAGCTTTGGTTGGTGGGGATACACAGACATATATAATGTATATAAAACACTATAATAACTAGAGAGACAGGAGCTGCTCAATATGAATATATAGAAGATGAGTGTTTTGTGTCAGAATATTATATACACTGTTGCCGTTAGTTGTAGAATGACTGTTGCCATTCAGTGGTAGATCTTTGCTAACATTCACTACACGGAGACATATGGGAATAAGCGCAGTCTGTACTCTACTGTCTGGCTCTCGTTTTCTCAGAACGAGGGTTTTGCGTTGATGGCCGAGGGTAAAGTGAAGGGTGACTAGTTCCCATTCGTCATCTCTAACAAGAGAAGAGGACGGGTTGGGGTGGACTGTCATCAGGATGAAGGAACTGGTACACGTCATGGCGGGAGAAACAGAGCAAAAGGCATGGGTAGTGGTGCTGGTGGTGGGAGGCATCTTTTGTCTGAAAACCCCGGTCAGCCGCCGCTATTCCTGGCGCTGTGTCGCCCACAGTGTGCTGGTGACGCAGACTTGTTTGGAAACGCAAATTAGCGCTGACGTAAGGCCGCGGAATGAGAGACACCGAGGTTTGAACGATCAAACGTGGGGGCGGAAAGAGCAGGGGGGAGAAGATGCGATGGTTCTGATGGTGTTTTGCATCTGAAGGGTTTCAAATCAGCCTCCTCACCGTCTTTGAGTGCCTGCAGAAAACGGTTGATGGGGATCAAGTCAAGCATTTTGTAATCGGCAATAATAGGTCTTTTGATGCCGCTGACTACTCGTCAATGCTCGGGAGTCTCAAGACATCACTGAACGAGGTTAGTGGCAGCGGGGGCAGGTCTTGGGGCTTGTATCTTTATCGCCCCTCAAGCCCTGGAACAGCAATAGGTGATGAGATACAGCACCGTCTTTTGGGCCTGCGGCAGGTAACAGGGGTCAGGTGACCAAACCTGACCTGACTACCCCCTCCCCCCGCAACTATCACCACCGCTGGTATCAGTTATAAAACTCCACGACTACGAGGCTCAGTTCAGCACCAGTCAAGGCAGAGCAGTGTTGGCATACCTTCTGCATGACAGGATTCCTCTTGTTACCTGTACATACCTTGTCGCACCTGTATTAGCCGGCTTAAGGGATAAGAACGTGCGTCAGTAACGGGAATCTCGCGAGGCACGTTTGGTCTATGTACAATAATGGCGATGTACGAATGAAAGGTTTCACGAGGCATATATTATTCAACTTTGATTTCACGGCACCCGAAACAGTTACATGCTTCATCGTCATGAGCAGCTTGTTTTACTGAACCATCGGCGGGAAGGTATTTTTCATTGTCTCAGTTCTTTTATTTGATAAATTAATAGCATTGATGGTACAACAGGTCTTTTTTTCCACGCACGCATACCCATCTTTTATACGAGCAGTCGCTGGCAAGGGGTTCATTCATTCCAAACAGTACATTCCAGTCGCACGTGCAGGCAATTACCGACCCTTGTCGGTCTCCCAGTAGTGGCAGAAGTTATCTCTCTTCTCCGCACTCGCACTCCAAGACGCCCGGAGGCCGAGTTGGGCGCAGACTAGTTTCACCATCCCTATCGGTGCTGTAGATGCTTGTCTGCCACACCGGATGTCGGGTACTGATGAGAGGCGCGGCCTAGACTGTGAGCGGTACCAGCATCCGACACACACACACAGAACTAAGTTACACACACACACGGAACTCAGCTACACACACATAGATGTCAGTCACACACCCACACACCTCAAGAATCTGACTGATGCGGTCTGTGTTTCGCTCTCGCCCAGCATCGAGGCCCAACCCTGATGACTGGCGGGAAAGCCGTGCCGATGACCACGATAAAGCTCGTCATCAGGCTTCTCGATTATCCTACTTCACTTCCGGGTGTACTCATGCCGCTCACCGTGAACAGGGATTTACTCTTCTCTGTTCCCAGTTTCCTACCACTGTAGGCTAGACTATTTTCATCGCCAGGCTCATCGTCAGCAGTTGATAAGCCGGATGGCTTGAGAGCGGCAACACCCTGTTTGCTTAAATTTGAGCAGAAGCCCCCTTTTGGAAGCAGTTGTAGCAATATCAAAACAGCATTCATTTTGTTTATCACGGTTAAAAAGATTGTTTCCCATCTATGAATTATTTAGTTTATGAATAGTTGTATTTTTTCAGTGCCAGCAGTGGTCATTCTTCAAGTCATCTGCACTTCTTTTCGTTGGTCGTCATCGGTTTTTTGTCCTACAGGTCTTCGCTTTTTATTCTGTAAGGTCCTTCCAATCAGCAAATTGTAATGCTGACAGGATTCGGTGGATCAACATGACTAGTATCCTCATCAGATGGGATGTAAATATTTCTAGAATCGCACCTTTGCTTACTGGAGGGTGTTGGAGGCACGAGGGAGGAGTCGCACAACAACGGAAGATTAAGGGACTCATCGTGTATCTTTTGATACTCCTGAAACTGAAGAATTCGCACGAGCTCTGTTTTGTCAGTTAACTTAGATTCCCTCTTCCCCGTCTCCTCCTCCCGCGCGTGCCAAGTGGAGGGTGCACCAGTATGAGTGCCCCTTTATGTCATCTTGTGCTGAGTGCCGCCGTGGGTTATCGTTGTGCTGAAAATAACTAATGTTTCCGTGCTACCCGCCTTTGTGTTTGTCCTGAATACACCTGAACCTGCATTGTTCACTTGGTTCACTGCTTTATTGATTATTAATAGGCGGCTATGATGCGCCGTTGGTTAATCTAAACAGCGCGGGGCCTCCAGCAGGTGGAAACTTGCAGTAAACGAGTTTTTAAATGTTTATGGACCAGAAAAGAAACGGCGTCGCCATGACTTCCGTTAGTTTTCGAAAAATTGGCATCATGGTTGTTAGAACGGGGTCATAGGTCTCTCCCCCCGAGGTGCAGTGGCACAAGCAGGAAATGTCAGGCCGGGTGGGGAGAGAAGGATGTTGTATACAAGTCGCATTGTCATGGGATGCCAGGGAGGGTGTGTGTGTGTTTTGGGGGGGAGGGATGGCTGGTGATTCCACTGGCTAGTTCACCAGGAAGAGCTGGTCATTGTTAGCAGCTGCAGCCTCGCTGTCGCAGCTACGCGGGCAGCCTGTCGCACAGCGCCTGGCCTCGCATTCATCTGCTTCTGCATTGAGGGTGACAGATGTTGGAGAAAGGGGAGGAGTGATGGTGTGGGGGAGAGGTGACATTTTGTCAGAAATCTTTTACAAAACATGTGCAGACTTTGTTCTTTGTAATTTGTTGAACAGATATGGATGAGTTATTGGCACTAAAGGCTGATTGGGGTGTGTCTTTTGGAGGGACACTGTAGTGACCAGGACATCGAGGGTCAAGAGGGTGTTATTAGGTATCAAGCCATTGGATGAATTCACTTTCACCTTGGTTGTTTGCTGACTTGTAGCTAGATGGAAGAGCCGTGTACATCAGCCTTTGTGTTGCAGTTAAAATCGGGTGCGTATTCGGGGTACATTGTGTGGCTGTGTGACCAACCACTCCCTCCGGACCCTATCTTTTGCTCACCCGTCCGCTTTGTGGGAGGGTCGAGCGGGGCGAGCGAGACAAAAGGCTTTGTTCCCACCACCGCCCGGGACATCATGGCGGGGGACAGTTCAAGGTAGCGGGAGGGGAAAAGTGGAGACTTCCTGTGCGGGGCAAATTCCCTTTTGTGGTAGCGGATGCCCAGACTGTGTAGGGGGGTGTCATGTTTTTTACTTGTGTGTGTGGTGTATGTAATACCGCAGGGGGTCTCATCTGCCCTTTTCGCACTGCAGGCTGAATTATACATGTTTGGGCTAGACACCACAGTAGTTAGGGGCCTGTAGGTTCAGATCTCGTCTCGGGCCACTCGCTGTGTGTAACAGTAGCTCGCAGGGCCGACCATCCGCGGTTTTTTTCCCTCTCCCCTGTTAATGCGAAACTATGTTGTTGTGGAAGACTTTCCCGCCAAATTCATCCCCCCATCTGTTCACTCACTCAGGACCCTCCCTAAAGCACTCGCGGGATCACACTGTGTACATTCGCCGGCCATTTCCCTCGCTCGTACATCACGACACCAGCTGACCTTACTCCCTCTCACCCCTGCCAACACACTCACACAGAGGAAATGAGCTCTGCCGGACAGCTGAGTATAACAAGTGCCCTCATCAAATCTCGTGGACAGTTGATGCATAGCCTGTCTTTCGTCCAGCTTTGTCACGTGATCATACCAGACCAGCTGTTCTCTAATTAAACGTGTATCTGAACATTCTAAACCTTTATAGCTGTAAGTTAGACGAAGTGTAACCAAAGTGTAACTACTGAGTGGCTACAAACCCTTGCTCATCTGAGGAAAGCCGGAGGGGGGAGCCTTGTAACCTGACCGTCTGGAATTTCCAGCATGGAGGTGAGGTCGCTGTACAAAACCTGACCAGCAGGTGAGGGAAGGAGAGGATGGGACAGAGACAGCCGCTTCTTGCTGAGTTCAATAGGAGATAATTAATAGTCTCGGCGGTGTGTCACTTCCAGATACTTCGTCGCTTCTTCCCCTCCCACGTGACTGCCGACATTGGTGCGCGTGTCTTGCACTTTGCGTGTGAGATGATTATTATCAATCGACTTTCTCTCAGCTGTACGACTAACTCTGTAATAATCCACAGCTGTGGCGTGAACTCAGCGTGTGTGACGGGAGAAAAGCGGTTTAAGGGCAGCGGGATGAAAAAAGTGATTATGCGCACACAGGTCTGTGAGTCATGACCTGCTGCAGGGGTCAAGGTAGCGACCGGAATCGCTCGTTGGAAACCCGGCGACCTGTCTAGCGAGGGCGCTTTCGACATCAGTGCTCAAGTCATTCGGGTGCCAGCGCGCGCTTTTTTTTTTTTTTATTCTTCTTTTGGAAGACGCTGGATGTGGAAGGTTAGAGGCAGGTGCAGCCTCGTCACAGCGAGGTCTGAGCGAGGAGGGTAAAGTAGGTGAGATGCAACCCCTTACTGTGACGGTCGGTTTACCCGCACCTTTAGAATGGGAGGTTCCCCACCTTTTTACAAAGAACTGACGTTGCCGACAGCCCTCGGAGGCTAAATGTTAAATTGTGAAAACAACTGACATGTCAGTTATTCTTGAAGGAAACAGCGGCGTTTGCATTGTTTGTCAACAACAGGTAGGAGGAGCCAGGCTAGCATCGTTCCTAGAGGGTATGAGGAGTGTCGTTTGCAAAAATACAATGCAACGACTGAGGGGTGTCACGTGACCTGCCCGACCACTCAGCTGCGCCGTCTGGCGGTGGAAGGGTTTTGGCGACAAAAGTGACAAACAGCTTTCCGCCAGCAGGTGCGTGTGGTCTGCGAGATGATGACAAGAGAGGTAAAGAGAGCACACGGGCAGCTCGAGCTCACCTGTAACTGCGTGTAGAAACATTCAGAGACATTTATTGCTGGAACCTTTATTATTTGTTTCCTTTGCGCTCGTTCATTGCGCGAGTGTCACTACTACAATATAGTGTAACGGCTTTTCTTTTTTCGATTGCAAGGTAGAAAAAAATTAATTAGAGGTGAGCACATAAAATGTATAGTTCGGTTTTTCCGCAAATATTTCCTCCTCATTTCCGGGGAAGCCATTGAGTCAGTACCTATACACGGGGTGGGGGAAAAAGGATAGGTTGAGGTGGATTCCCATAAATTAGCTGACCTGTCCGAAGGAGTGGCTGTTCACCTACCGCACTGATACTGGTGTCCATGCTCGACCTTTTGCCCTCCCACTGGAGGATAGTCGCCTTTTGTTTTGCAGATTCCCCGGTAGCGGCTAGGGAAAGGTCGGTGTGGGGAAGGAAGGATGCAGATGGTGTGATGTAGTGCTTTGTTGATACCGTCACATAAACTGTCTTGTCGACTGTAGTCCATTAATTTATTCGCAGTGTCGTCGATAGAGGTTGACAGTCGAGTTGCTGGGAGGAACAAATAGTCCAGCGGAAGCTGATAGCACCATCCGCAATTATCAACCTTCTTTCATTGACAGATATGTACATATCTATTTACTAGTTCTCATTGCAGGAGTCTGATAATGTATTATTGCCACTCACATTAAATACTTTATTTAACAAACAATATATATATATCAACGCTTTGTGAACAAGATCTGATTGGACGCTGGTTCGATATTCACTTGGCGCAACAAACTTTCTCACAGTCTAAGAATTATGTAGACCCTCATAGAGGGTTTGGGAAAGTAAGGTAGCGAGGAAAAGAGTACCCAACCGTCCAGTTACAAAGCTGTTAATAATTGTAGTTATTACTCCCCCAACGACCGAAGGGGAACGGTACATTTACTCTTGTTGTCCACGTGGCCGGTGCCAGTGCTACCTGTAAGCTACCGCGGCCATTCTGCCGGAGGGTCAGTGAACGGACCGCCTGGCCTCCAGCAGTGAAGGAGCAGGTATGAACAGGTAAGCTGCAGAGCTCGTGGAGGAGTATTGTCCATTCCACGGTTGCGGTTTTGCGGGAGCTGCTGAGCTTGACGGGGGTAAGCGGATCAGAGAGGAGGGTGGTGACAGCGGAGGTCAGAGTGCCCTGACCTCGTGCAGTGATCGATACGCGACAGGGCAGCGACAGTAGGCAACGCTGGTGTGAGCGCGCGCGTCTGGAGGGTGGGAGAGACTGAGTGAGGACACGCTCGTGATTGGTGGTCCGTGGGTGTACTCATGCGGAAAGCTTAACCTAGGCGAACCGACTGTCCGTAAATAATATTTTTACGACCTCATAAGTATTGGATATTTTCATTCTTTGGTTTCTTCTTTTTTTGATCAGTGTCCTCGCATGTAGGTGGGTTTGAAAGGTAAAGCTTGTGGGTGGGCGGCAGGCTTCTCGTGCGATAATCTTTCATCCTACAACTGTCAGATCGCGAGCAAGGTGTATTCTCGGTGCAATTTTATTTATGCTTTACAGTGTGAAGACTGTAGGGTTGTTATGACTACGAGAATGCGAGGGCGCAAAGCACGTGCGTACAAGACACAGCATGTGTTGTGCGCATGGGCAAGTTTGGAAGTTTGGCAACCTGTCTTCCTTGGTGCGCGTGCTGACCAACATGTTTTCAAGCTTCCGCCTTACCCTCGACCTTTGGTAACTGCCTTCTTGTGATGAGTTATAATTATCATTCACCTTTCATTGCGACCTCACTCCCTGGATACAAAGGATTACTGTGCACTGCTCCATAATGCCGCCTGACAAAAAAAAATTACATTGGTTCGTGGCATGAAGTCAGGCTTGGCGGAGAGAGGTTGCTCTCTCATTAGTGGAAAGCAACTGCTGTTTGTCGTATCGGTGTGTGGTTGTCAGCGTGAGAAAGGGTGCCAGGCAGATGTACACCCACCGGCAAGCAGCAGTCACGCTTGATTAAACAAGTCTCAAAGCTGTACCAGGCTACTGAGGTGCTTTTCTTCACGAATCGACATCCAGGTTGCTGAAAATACTGTTGTTGGATCGAATCCACGTGCCTGTCACCTTTCCCTGCCTGTCTTTCATTGTCTGCTCTCTTCTCTCTATCACACATTTTTAACCGCTGAGGCTGGGAGTCGGCACGAGCACGTAACCGTGCGATGTCTACGAGAGCTTGTGGCTGAGGTTATTAATCAAATTTCCTGCCCTACCCGGGGGGCGAGTGGCACCCATCAGCCCGAGTTTACGCCGTCATCTGGAGCGATAAGGCAGACGGCAGCCGTTGCTGTGTGCCGCTGATGTAGGAATGAGCAGCCAGCGGTCGGTAGTAGTCCCCATACCACACATTTTCTACATCGCTTGGCGCTTTGAGCAAGCCCTTCATCCACATGTTCCTCGTTACACCAAAACGACCGTTCTTCCCTCGCGAAAATAATCGACAGTTGGTGCCTGCTTCCTACTGCCAAGCAAAGCATCCTGTGGTACGGCGATACAACAACACACCACCGTTAGCAGTAGTACCTATCGGCCGTTACAAATGGCGAGGTTTTATCATGTATATCATATAGTCTTCTATACTTCAACCCTTCATTGTGTGTTCAGCTTTGTAACACGACCACAAACATGTGATCACATTTCACAAGAACCAACACCAGAAATAACGAAGGTGTGGTGGAGCGGAATTCCCACCACACCCTGTACTGACCGGGGCATTGTCCGACCTTTGACCTGTCGGGTCTGTGGCGCGCGGAGCCTGTGGCTGGTGATGTCCTTGACCCCGTCTGAGGCGAGTACACTTCGAGTCTGGGCTCCAATGTTGGGGCTCTGTGCCATCCATGCCTGGCACCAGGCCTCCTTATTGCAGAAAGTAGGCAGGCTGTTCCTCCGCCATTGCATTCGTTCTGTCTTTGCGTCCCCCTATTGTCCGTTTGTCTTTTCTTTCTCCAGTTCACAACTGTCTGCTTTGACATCCGGGTGATTTTTCATGTAGGTTTATCCCGAGCATAGCTACCATCGACTGGGGTCGACCACTTCTTACTTCTGGTTGTAATTGTCGGCCTCATTCAGGTCCTCATTCTAATGATATTTCCATTCCAAGCCACCTTGATAAACGATTGACCAAGCTGGTTCGAGAACGGCCTTGCAGGTAGCCATCAGGTGTGTCGATGTCGTTTCGGGGAGCAAGGACCTGTGACGTCAATAGCGGAAGTTGCGCAGTGCCATTGTTTCTGCGGTAAGTCGTTTTTCACACTTGTTTACGAGCGACTGGTGCAGCAACTTCAGGCGCCAAACGTGTGGCGGTCAAGGGCGAGCAAGCTGCTGCTGTGCTGTCGTCTGACTGTGACCCCCCGAATCAATACCAGACAAACGATGACAGTGTGAGTTGTGTTCATACGCCTAGGCGCCAGGTTATCGTCAGAGGAGCTTACAGATGAGAAGTTGAGGGTCTTCGCCACTTTTGGCAGGGTTTGGTGGGACGAGAGGTTTCCGTTCTTTGTTCAGAATATTTTAGGCGTAAACGACCGGATGGATGAGATTGATGACAAGAACGAAAAACAATGGAGTGGATCGATATTTCTACGTCAAAGTTGAGTGCTGCCAATAATGATGTTCAATGGTTTCTTACAACAAAAGGCGGTCGAGCTCAAGTCACGCGCGCGAGCACACACGTGCAGACACATGGCAAGGAAATTCAAGCTATCAAGAGAAAATATCCGACGGTCAGCCCTGTTAAAATAAAAAGAAACAGGTTCGCATCCTAAGACATTTCTTGGAACCGGGATCCGAACCCGCGACAAATAAATTCAGTGGTGACATGCGCATTTAACAATCGACCACCCTTGGGTGTAAGAGCGGGGAAGATGGGAGGAAAACAAGGATGAACTGAATAACAGCTCTGATAATATCGAAGCCCAGTCACGTGCTCCTGTAAAAGGGAAGCACTGTAGTATACCTGAGAATCTGCGACTATCGATGGTCGCATGACGACCAGGGGCTCGTGGCACAACGTGTTTTTAAAACTTAACAGTTCTTCAGATGCACATTTAGAAACTAGTTTTTGTTGTCGCAGAATTCGCTACTATGCCATTTATTTGTATGCATTCCACAAGCTCACGGGGAAAATTATGTTGACGGCAACGAAAGTATATAATTTAAAATAATTCTCAAAAGTTATTCAGTTATGTCATGTCTTGTTTCCATAATAAAACTAATTATTCAACTTAGAGATTGAGGCCTAAAGGTAAAATTAGGAATGCGATGTGCAGCTGGGCCCAGAATGCTGTAGACTGTAGAGGAGTGATGTGGCACCCAGTCTCCCTGTGGTACTGCCATAGGCTGATCCCCCCTCCCCATATGTTGCTGATGTTGTGTAGCTGACCTTGTTCAGCTGCCGCTGGCATCGATCATGACAAAGCTGTTTTTGACACCCAGACCTTTAACACACTAGACACAGCAATATATTTTGCTGGTCGTGACCGATTTTAGCGAGTTCTCTTTTTATATTTGCCATTGTATAGTTTTGGTTTTTACTAGAATGGTTTGGGAATCCAGTGATGTTTATACCTCTTTCTGACTGAGGTATTTCTTACATTTTCTCACCGTCATCTGGTCCCCACTAATGATGTATAATCAGTGCATAGTGACGACAGTGCCAAGTCCCTCCAGTTTCAGGAGCGAGGGCGCTCACACGGTCCGAGCGTGTCTGAGCTGGCCGAGGGAGCTAAGGGGAGTGGTCCATGAGGACAAACGTGGCAGCAGCGCCCTCTTGCCATCGGTGGTCGTCACGGGAGGGTAGCCGTGACCGACTGGCACACTTTACGTCACTAGGGCCACCCCGCTGAGAGCATCATTGACAGACGGAAACGAGCACTGCACGCACGCCAAGCGAGAACACTAAACATGTCTCACACACACACACTGGGGCTGCCTGGCACTCGTTGCCATAACTTGCAGAAGCAGCACTACCCTCCGCCGCCCAGCTCTGTGAGTGTGTGATGGTGCTGGCAGTACAACGACGCCTGGCATGCAGTGGGGTATGTTGGTGATGGTGGTAGCACAGGGAGGATGATGGGAAGGGAGCGGTTGGTGTGGTGGGGGAGGGAGTAGACAGAGTCATGCCAGCCTTATTGTATTTGCATGTATTTTCTGCTAGTCGTGACAAGCAGTCGTGCCCCACCGTTGTTGCCAAGGGCAACGCTAGCACTGGCCGACAGGAAGCTGAAAGCATGCTTGACCCCGCCCCTGTGTCATGCGCGTGTTGCGAGTAACATGCAGCAAAGACACAGGCTGCAGTCACGGTGCGCTCGCTTGATGCAGTCCATCCCGATTCTCCCCCACCACCATGTACAAAGTACTTAACAATTACTAGAGTGCCCCCCTTGTATACATCCCAACGTCTCTGTACAATTGCAGCATCACGGGAAGAATGTCGAATCTTTTGGTTTCATTACCTTGTGATGTCGGAAGGATATGCTGCTTTGATGTGAATGAGTTGTTGTTATTATAAATGTCAGGAAGAGGAAAATTAACGTGAAGCTGAATGGTGGGAAGTGGTGGTGGAGGACAAGGATTCTCGGCTTTCTGTAGGCTGGTCACGCACGCAGGTCGTTGTTTGGTCGGTTGCTGTTGGAAGTGGGTTATGTCCGTTGAGCGCAAGCACTTCATTACGCGAGTGTGGTGTGACTAGCGCGTGCCTGTGACCCTCGCCCGCCTCGGTAGGCGTAGTTCGCCTGCAACACAGCACACAGTCTTTGGCACATTGTGGCATGCATCCACAGACATCTTTTTTTTTTCCCCTAGCAGATGGTAAATTATTGTTTAGGTGCCAACCACGAAACCTGCCCATTGCTGTCGGCATGGCAGTCTTTTTTTTATACTAATAACATTTGTGTCATGTACAAAGGAGTTTCGTCTGTCCTCTGACCCTGATAGTGACTAACAGCAAGAGCATCTCAGTCCCTATAATTTTTTTTTACCATTGCTGCTTCTCCCTTCAACATCCTACCCCTTTCCCCTTACCCTGCACATGGTGCGCCTCGCGCAGCCAGAGATAAACAACAATACATTCATCGTAATTGTGTTTCACGTGACTACACGACTTATGCATTGTTTGCTGCAATGTTTCGTTTTCGATTCCACACAGGACGCAACAGCACAAAAGGTCAGTTGGCTAATTAATTAGCGACACAGGGGGGATGGTGGGTTAGGGTGGGTGGAGAGCTGCGGCGGTGGTACTTCCTTGTTGACTTCAGGCTCAGCCATCTTGCTACTCGCAGGTAAATGTTAACATCGTTCTAAAAATGTCTGATAACAGCAGGCAGTGTGGCATTAACGGTCGATGAGGGTGTCGATGTGCCTCAGATGAGAGCTGACAGGGACTGACGACGGGGGAGATGACAGTTCCTTGTGGTGCCCTCTTCGCCTCACAGACAGCTTTCACAGGAAGCTGGGTTGTTCTCTTCAGAAAAATCTGGTTTCTTTGATGTAGACGGCTTTTGCCTTCTCCAGAGTCCAAACCCTTTCTCGCTCGAGCTGGAAATTGTTGTTGACATTTGAAACTCAATCAACCAATCAGCCTGTCTTTTTTCTCTCCCACCAGAACTTGTTGATGTGAGCATGAAGTTTTGTCTGTCTCTCACCGACATTAGCGTCAAGTATGGTCTCTCGTTGACTGAGGGGGAAAAAACCTCCCATGATCCTTCACTGACCAGAAACACTTGATGGCGCGAGCTTGAAGTGTCTTGTCGATTAGGAGGGGGAGGAGATGAGAGCCAGTTCTTGATGAACCTTCGGCCACTCTGGCCTGCAGCTAGAGGCTGATTGTATTACTAGAACTACTGACCCGTTGATGAGGCTGACCGCACGGCCGCGTTTAAGGAGGCAGGTCAGCGGGGCAAGCTGCACTCGCCAGCGCTCGGAGAGAATAAATAAAGCAAGGCTGACTGCTAAAAGGGAAAATATGTAACTAAGTAGGTGATCACATGGTACACAGAAAGACTGGAGGGAAGCGGGGTTAGAATATATTAGTATTTCGTAACAATACATTGATTTCAGAAACCGGTTTTCTGTCGGACTGCGAATCGATGTCGACCGGGAAACGCATGAGCTGCTGTCAGCCATCAACCTACAAAATGTCCTGCGGGGAGGAAACGACAAGCCTTGAAAAAGGCTAACAGCTTTTAGTTTTGTACGGTTAGGTGTAGGCCACTGTAGGGTGTGAGAGAACTTAGCAGTGGCACACATTTATAACCAGCTTGCCACTTATTATTCCGCGTGACATCACAGCTCTTTGGTCGAGTGAACGTGGAGCTGCCTGGGTGATGTCACAACTTTGTAGCCCTCCCACGTGTTAGCATCGTACAACTACCGCCTAAGTGCGCATGTCTGTGCGTGCTTTGATGCCAGCGCACGTGCGTATGCTTGTAGGTGTGCGTGCGGGCGCGACATTCAATCAGCTTTGGAAACTCCGGTCTGGAAAGAATGTCTGGTTTCTGCAGCGACTAGATTGTGTTCTGTACATTGTTGTGGTTGTCGCTCTTTGAATGCTGGCTTTGTCCACCGGTCGCCCTCTGGCCCTCGGTCGTGGAGAGAACGAGTCTCTCGGCCTTCCCGTACACACGAGAACGAAAGGTCTCTGACCCCGGCGCGTGACATTTTTCTGAAAGTGTGACCGTGGGAGCGAGAGTTTAAGTGGTGGGGGTAGTTGGGAGGGACGCTACACGCGTGTGATGGCTTGCAGGAGGAAACTGAGGGTCGTGAATGAAAGAGGCGGTCCTTCATCACCCACACCCCTCGTCTCACTTTCCCCCCACACCTGGCCCTGCACCTACAGAACAGGCGGGCGAGTTTCAGGTGTCTGTCCTTGTTGACGAAAACCAGCTCCACGCCGAACCGCAGGGAATTTGTGTAGATGAGATGGGAAACCAGGGAACAGGTGTTGCCGACAGACTTGCTCACTAAGCGGAAATGCTGTGAGTGAGAGAACAGACAATAACTTGCTGACCCAAGAAGTCGGTTTGATATAATGTAGGAACATTCAGGAAAATGGACAGTAAGAGAAATGAAAGCCAAAACGGGTGTTCTAAAGACTTGACAATCAGCTGTGGAAAACATTTCTAACCTTACCCTACCCGCTGTCCACTTTTACCACTTTCCTCAAACCACATTTGTTTGCATTCCTGCTTTGTGCGCGCTTGGCGTTTCATGAAAACAGGTTTTTCTTCCCCTCCTCCACACTTCGCCCTCGTCAAGTCTGTCCTCTCTTGCACACATCTTTATATGAAGAGAGCGACAAACGACAGTTTTCTAATCGATCGTCAATCATCGGAACCTCCATGGTGTTTTAGCCTGGATCGCATTCCGCGCGTGCACGCGCTCACACACACACAAACCTGACCTGCCAGTAGAGTGGTTATCATCTGCACATGACGAGCCCCGCGAACACTTCCCGCCCCTACAGAGGATGCTAGAGATGGCGGGGGATGGGATGGGGGAAAGAATGCCATCAGCTGTGTACCTGCATTCCATTTCGCAGTGAGTAGAGTATCGCCAGGGAGGTGGAGATGGGTTGGGGTACACTTCCGGTGGGTAGTGGTGGCGGTAAGAATGTGTGTAGATAGGACGGGTATGGGCGGCAGAACAGTCGGCAGGGGGGCGACATGGGACAAAGTAGGCTACGTACCCTGAGCTAGGATTTTTAAGACCCTTAGCGGGTGGTGACATGCACCACGCAGTAAAGACTCCTTTATATTATTTATTAATGATTTAGACATGAAATCGCAAAGAAACGCGAAACTTGAGATGAAACCAGGACGGTTCGAATCTATGCTAAATAACCGGGTGACACACGTGCTTTTCTAGTAGTTTACTCCTAGAAAACTACCAATCTGTACTGATAAAAAGTAGAATTTTTTATTCACTAAACGCAAAACATAGCATCCGCGTGATAATATATATATAATTGTATTGAAAGCGCTGAAAGGTACAGAATGTATTTATATCGTCTTCAGTGTATATCTCGGATTAAATCCCGTGGGTTTTAAATCCTTGTTTTCTGCATTCTTCACATCCTTTTGCATTATGTGGTCCTTGTGTCTTCCCAGCCCTTGTTTTTATGAAAGGTTATTTTTTTAAAGTGAATGTTTTTTGTCGCATTCCACTGGCGGAAGGAAGTAAGCCCATGATTGTAGTGCACCTGCCAGGTTCAGTTGGGTCAACACTGTTACACTGACCTCACCTGTATGTAGCGACTTCCACCCGTCTGTACTCGGTTTATGTGAATGACACCACCGTGGTGCGAGTTTTCTACTTAGTGCTTGTAAAGATGTCCTGAGCATACCTAATACGTGTACCTCATGCTCCAGCACGACTCAGGACGAAGTGGGTAGGGGTAGGGTGGACAGATTTTTGTGGTGGGTTAGTGGGTAGCACTAGGGTGATGTAGAATTTCTTGATTAGGAATCAGAACATAGGGCAGAATAGGGGTGTACGGAGGTTTATATGAGTCAGGGTTAGTCAACAGGTGGTTGGATGGCAAATACTTCACACACTTTATGGAGTTATTCCCCCACCCAACACATATCCTGTATCTGCTTTACCACCATGGAGATGACCTCCTGTTTCCTCGTTTTGCTAACTCGCAGACACGTTGCCTGGAGGTACAAGGAGTAATGTAACCTACGTGGCACTAATAAAAAGAGGATGAATGCTAGAAGGTATTGTTATTGTTCATCAATCATTTCCTTTGACGGCAGTTACACATTTTACCTGCTGTTGGGTAGTATGTCTAACTGGAAAAACGGGCAGAAATGCTGTTAACCTGGCAGACTCGCATGCACCTGCACACGTGGGCTACGGCACTTTGCACGTGCACGCGCGTGACTAGGAGGCGGCCATGCGCGTTGTAGATGTAGAGTTGAGGCATGGGATGGTGTGGTGGTAGGTGAAAAATAACCAAACCACCACGTGTGACTGGTGTTGTGTGCCAGTCGCTCATTGGACTTTGGCAACTCCAGCATCCGCACCAAGTACATCATCTGACCGTGTGTTGACACGCACCAATGCACCAGCGCAGTGGCGACAAGCTTCACACGCACGCGCTAACGAAACTCGTAGCTTGGCAGCGAGTTGTCCACGAGAGTGGGAGGTAGATAAGGAAGGAAGAGGTGTATTGTTGGTCACAGACGAGAAATGTAATCTGCACATCTGAGGATGGGTGGATTAAAATTACTTCCACTACTTGACTACAGGGTAGTAGGAGTTGAAAACGACGCGTGGAGGGTTCAGAGGTGGAATCAAGATCATTCGACGAGGGCAAAGCGTGTGACCCTAATTTCTATCCCTTACTTATAACTTGACCTCCATATCCACCCCCTCTCTCCAACAACACACCCACCCACAATGCACCTTGCGTCTTCCATTCATACGTTGTGTGTGTTCAGCATGGACGAGTAAAAAGGTTCTTTCATTGAAAAGCAGGTGATCTCACTCCTTTTTCCACTTTGTGGTTCTCAGAGAAAGGCTAGTGACCACATTAACTCAGGGACAGACCACAGTGCGGGA
Source organism: Pomacea maculata (assembly GCA_004794325.1). Classification (NCBI taxonomy): domain Eukaryota; kingdom Metazoa; phylum Mollusca; class Gastropoda; order Architaenioglossa; family Ampullariidae; genus Pomacea; species Pomacea maculata. The sequence goes on along the minus strand of SRHC01003342.1, from coordinate 198,189 downwards.
CCATTAGACACACCACAAAGTAAATGCAGTCTACACCATCTTGTGTGTTCTCCGCACGGTGTAAATCTTACCTGTCTAGCCTGGGAGGTGTAGGGGCTGTCTGATACATGAGTGATCGCGCTGGTTACTACAATACAAGGAGTTTCCGCAGGTGTATTCCGAGGATCATCTTTCTCTCGGCAGTGGCTTTCTATGTCGCCACAGCGAGTCTGCTGTTCCCCACCCCAGCCCCCTCCCTATTGTCGACATGTCTGTGGCTGGGTGTGAGCAGTGTGCACTTACCTGAGACGGTTGTTCTCCGCTAAGAGAAGTCTCACCTGTGGAGCACCTGCGCTCGTCGACTTGATTAGAAAGATTCCATCGCCTGCTGCCTTCCGGTTCGCTCTCCCTCCCCCCTCCATTCACCTTCCCTCCCATGCTTTGCCCTGTGCAGCATAAGACAACCTTTGGCCTAATTGCCGCGTGCACCCGTGAGCTCTGCGTTGGATGGTACACGGCCTTCCAGCAGCTTCTGATATCACGTGACTGCCGTGTGAGGAGACTTGCGTTTGTCGAGGGAATTTTATTTGGTGGTGGCGGCGGTGGGTGGCGGATTAAGCTGCTGGCCTTAAGCCTGCCGAAGAGTGTGATGCTAGGAGCTAGCTTAGTGTCTCAGCCAGCGTGTGGTTCTAGTTGTAAACCATTGGCTGTAGGTTACAGTTGTATGTGTGAGAGAGAGAGAAGGTGTAGAAGGGCGGGGGTAGGTCCAGCACCTGCCGGTGGTTGCTTACAGGTGGCAGCAGCAAGGTCTTTGCCGACGGTTACACCTACTCTGAAAAAAAAACCCAAAAGCACCGACCCGATTTGGGGCGCGCAAGCGTTTTTCGAGGGTGTCGGTTGCCATGACAACAAGCCGTCGTCGTCATCTCATTATCGATCTGTGCATGACAAGAGGTTATAGCCAAAACAAAGCGCTTGCCCTTCGCTCAGCACCATGGAGCTGTGCTGTCTGGGTGGTTGGGTGGATGGATGGGAGGTCAGGTACCTTGGAGAGAGGGAGGAGAGAAAAGCGTGATACTAACAAAGTTTTTAATGTATGCGATGGTCTTCCTCCTGCAAGATCCACTCAGACCATTCTGTCAACAAACCAGGTTAGCGGGGAGGGTTCACTGTGGGGGATGTGAGCCAGGGAAGATGTCGCATGGCCAGTCGAAGTCAGGGTGGTTCATCGGATGACGATAGGTTGTGGATGCTGTCAACCATCTCGAATTGTCGATGACGGTTAGACATGGTGTAGCTGAGATTGAAAGAAGGAACAGACATAGGAGGAAGTGTATGACAAGCCTGAATAAGAAAACATCCCTACCTGTACAGTAAAATAACAATACAACAGATGTTTTGAGAAATAAACTCCAACTCATGCATCATTGAGTTATTTCATGGAGTGAGGGTTGGGGAAGAGGAGAAGGACCCGATGCTCATGTCCGTTATTAGAGTGGTCGGCCCTTTGTTGCAGGCGGTGTGTCATCAGCAGTGAAACTGATTGCTAGAAACCGAAAGAGTGGACAACGGATCTGAGTTTGGTATTTCCTGTAGTATTTTTTCGCACTTGAGATTGTTGATTATCCTGGCATTCAGCGAAAACAAAATGACCCACTCAGTCACTAACAAAGCACTTTGTTCGCAGACACACGGAAGGGAGAGCAGGGGTATGGGGGTGAATAAGTGATTGTGTGTGTAGGGGAGGGGGATGTAGGACATGCAACACGAGGAAGTTTTATTTGAATGGCGGTGTGACATAGCTACAAGTATCCTATTTTCCAAGCAGTCTGTGGAAAGAGAGAGAGAAAAAAGTGACTTACAACAGTGTGACATGAGTTTACCCCAGCAAAAGGATGTTTATCCCATGAACAGCGAGACTGGAAAGCTAGTTTCTCGCCTACCTTGTCCAGCCGCCACCTCATGGCCTCATCCATCTCCCAGGCTTCTCTGTGCATACAAACATTTAGAAGTGAGATTTGGCGATCGAGATTTGACAGATGCCGAGAATTTTTTTTTAACAGCTTCTCGGTAAGGATTAGGGACACAGAACGGGGTGGGTAGGTGGGGAAAGATGATGACTACCCAAGCTGTTACTCGCCTCTAACTTTCCCCATTCGGATCTTACCGTTGTGGACGAGTGTTTAATTAACACCGCCCCAGGGACAATATTTTTATGAGGATCACACAAAACCTTGCCAAACATTAGACAGAGTGTGTTCTGTTTAGAAAGTTCTTTACTGATGATCTCTTGTCTCCACATTCCTCAATATCATCGTCCTCACTGCTGCCACACTCTTATCTACCAACTTCGTCGTGGAACTTTCCTGACAAAGCCTCGTTCTGCTGCCAGTGACAGTGGGTGGTGGTTGTGGGGAGAAGTTTGATGTTGAAGGTGTAGCTTTGTGGCACGGCATCACTTTGTCGGTTCGCCACCATTAGCCTGGTGGTCCTGGTGAATATTTCATGACCTTCTGGAAACTTCTGCTCGCGTGCACCGTCTGGCATTCTGAACATACCACACGGTGAGGCAATACCAAAGCCATTGTTACAGTCGTGTACTTACTGACCAACACCACAGACAACAGACATACGAATCGGCTGACTAGTGGGGTTCTTGGCAAAACCTCATCCTGACAGGTGGAGTGGTTTGATTGAAACAGGTGGGCAGGACTCCTGATGTCTACTACGTGGCCTAGAAAACGTTAGGGGAAGCAGTCGAGAGGCAGGGAGGTGCGGCTGAGGGCCTGAGGGGGAAAGGATTGCAGACTGGTTTACAGACTCGTGAGCCGCGACTCCTTCTGAAAATACCTTGAGATGTCTGTGGTTAACTGGCCGTACAGTCCGACCCAGGGTATGAGGGAGAATCATGTGACCCGCATAGTGTACTTTTAGCACACTGTAAGAGGTCACGTGATATATGACAAGTCATACAGTTTATGTGGTAGACCAGTAGGTTCGACAGGGAACATTATGATCAAGAGCACGCTTACCCTGACATACAAAACTTAAAAGGCAACAGTTTAATAGAGTAGAGCAGATATATATTAAAGACACACACACTGGATGAGCAGGATGATGGGTAGCAAGGGTTCACATACCGTAGATCAAAGATGCTATAGCAATATAATAGCAAATAATGGATAATAATGAGGCTGCTAACCATAAATGACAGTAATAGTCATCAGGGTCTTAACCTTTCGTGAGAACCGGTCGCTTCACACGGGTGGGTGGGCGTTCAATCGAGAGGAAAAAAAAACAGCGTGCCCGAGGCGAGATGTGAACCCTAGACAGCCAGTTCTCATTGTATTGGTTTTAGATACTAACTGTTGCATAACAGGACCACGTAGTAAGGGATGTTTTGTTAAAGTGACTTAATACATTGAAGGATAAATATAAAGTGACCCTTTGCCCTTTTGCGTCATGAATCCTGCAGGGGTCGGGTGTACAGTCGCGCCTAGCCCTCAGCTAAAATCGTATACTACCCTGGTAATAACTGAGCACACAGCCAGAGTCACTTTGCATCCTGCGGAGGAACCGTTTTGTCTGTAAAGAGTGCGTCCGTTAATTTGTGACTAGTAACCAAGGGACTTCATGGTCTCGTACACCGCGCGACACGTGTTCTCTACCGCACGCGGATGAAGTATCAGTAATTAACATTTTGTCGGAACCGAGCGTAAGAAGACGACTCGTGACCTTTGTCACCGTGCATCCTCTTAGGAGTTGTCAGGCAGAGAATGAAAAATCAATCGGAGGCTGAACTGGGGCAGGTAATCGGCGCAGTTGAACGTTCGCCCTCGGGCGAAAGCGAAGTGAGCTCCGCTCACATTACATTTGGCGCTGCTGCCGGCTTCCCTCACCAGCTGGCGCCACTAAGCGCCGAGGGCTGGGATTAAGTGTGGGGTGAATCAGGTGGCCCATTTCTGAATTTCAAAAAAGAAAAAAAGTCTCACGTGTTGAAGCTAGACCGGAAATGAAGCTAGCGGTAGCAACACTCTGTGTACGCGTGATAGATTACAGGTGATCGACAGAATTATGAGCGACTGATGCGATTTTTCTTTCTCTCTTACCTTTAGGATGGATATGTTAGAAGCATCGTTATTCCTATTCCTTAAACATGAAATTTGCATATCGGTCATACAAGAGAGCAGTAATACAGATGACACTCTAGAGAGGTATTGCCGCCCACTTTGACCTTTAACCTCGTGTTTTACATCTCCGATGCTTTCCTTCATCATATTTCTCGCTTCCGTGGGCCCAGCTTCTCGTGCTGAGAGTGTGTGGGTGTAGATGCAGATGCAGTCTCTCTCTCTGGCTGGGTGACTAAGCTGTGCAGCTCTTTCTTTTTTCATTTAGTCTCTTCTACAAACCCTGGTGACCCTCTATATCCGAGATATTAAGTGTGTTCTTAAAAGTTTTGGCAAGTTTCTTTCATTCCTCAATCACATAAATTCTAGCATTTAATTTATTTCAGCAAATTAGATTTTGTTCTTTATTAGTAATTTCGCTTTAACTAATGGTAATAAAGATATTTGTGTCTTGAAGTCGTAAGCTTAGTTGTTACCTAGAGCGATAATTTTTGTTCTTGTTTATATTGAAAAGTAAATGTAGTGTGCACGAGACTATAGTGTAAGCTTCCTTGTGTGTATTTCAGGCTGCAAAATCAAGGCCCTGAGAGCCAAAACAAACACATACATCAAGACCCCCGTCAGAGGGGAGGAACCAGTCTTCGTGGTCACGGGTCGGCGCGAGGACGTTGGCGCCGCCAAGCAAGAAATCGACAACGCCGCGGCGCACTTCACGCAGATCCGGGCCTCGCGCCGCGGCTCCAGCACCTCCAGCTTCGGCAGTAATGGCAGTGTGGGCCCCTCCAGCCCGGCCCTGGGCCCTGGCCAGATCACCATCAGGGTGGCTGTGCCATACCGCGTGGTGGGGCTGGTGGTGGGACCCAAGGGGGCGACCATCAAGCGCATCCAGCAACAGACACACACCTACATCGTCACGCCCTCGCGCGACAAGGAACCCATTTTCGAGGTGACGGGCACGCCCGAGAACGTGCAGGCGGCAAAGCGCGAGATCGAGGCGCACATCGCCAACCGAACGGGTGGGCTGGTGGACACCACCAACATACCTGACTATCAGCCGCCCACACCCTTGCAGCAGCACCACCATCACCAACAGCAGCAGCAGCAGCACTCTTCCTCCAGGGCGTCACCGACTGCCTCGGCCTCCCAGCACCACTTGGGTCATGCTCCTGCCGCCGGGGGCGTGATCCGCGGTAGCGGCATCCTACAAAACGGCGGGCTGCTACACTCTCAAACGAGCAGCAACCCCTTCCGAAACCAGAGTGAACATCTCTTCCAGCACCACAACGACCGTTACGGAGCTGCGGCTTTCGGCTTGGACGGTCGCCGCCTGCCAGGCAGTTCCATGTCCGACGACTTCGACAGCAACGGTCATGACGCCATCTTCAATGATGTCAGCGGCTCCCTGAACGGCGTGGGAGGCGGCGACGCGCTTGGCTTCGGCAACAGCAGCAGCGACTACATGTACGGCGGCGGTCGACACGATGGTGGAGGAGCTACAGCAGCTAGCGGCAGCGGGCAATATGGCCACTACGCTGGAGGCGGCGTCGTCAACGGAGGAGAGCTGATAGGGCGCTTGTCGGGTACCGCCCCGCAGGACGCCACCCCGGCCTTTGTATTCCCGCCGCACGAGCCCTACCCCATGGTTAACGGGTACCTGCAGCAGAACGGCCATGGCCACGTGACCAACGGGTTCGAGGCGGGCGGCGGGGAAGACGCCAGCTCCAGCTGCCTGGCCGGCATCGAACCTCTTCTGGGCTCGCCCCCAAATTCTTGGTTCAACGGCCGTCCCTCATCATTTTCCTCCTCGCGGTCGGGCCCCGTCTGCAGCACATCCCTGAGCTCCCTCTTCTGCAGCAAAAGCAACTTCTCCTCCTCTTGCGATGACGTCATCGCCAGTAGCAGCAGTTTTCTGCACCGCCGCTCCAGCAGTTTTGCTGGCGGCATTGGCCTCGAAAGCGACTTGACCTCGGCACCTGCCACCGCCCGTTACTCACCCCCCACCGCCCCTTTGCTGAGCGACTTCATCAACGGCGGTGCCATCAACGGCATTCACCACGGCGCTGGCACCCCGCCCCTGAACGGGTCCACTTCCCCACCATCGGTGTCCTCCAGCGGCTTTTCTTCGTCAGGAGACGATCCGACCTCCTTACTGGAACAGGCCGCGCATGCGTCAAGGAGAATGCGAAGCCTCCCTCTGGCCACCGCGAGTCTAACGGCGGCCCTGAGCAGCCTGTCGGTCTCCTACTCTAATCCCGGCTCTTCCCTTACCCCGATGAGCCACTCCAGCCAAGAGCTCAGCGCCTCTCCGCCGCCAGTCGATCTGGTTGGCCTCAGCCTTAGCGAGAACCTCGACCTGCTTCCCGCCTGCGAGAGGAACAGCAGCAGCAACAGCAGCAGCCACAGCAGTTCCAGTTCAAGCTCAAGCTCCAGTTCTGTCGCAACCCCGACTGCCCCTTGCTGCATGAGTGCTGCGGATGATGGCAAGGTGGAGCTGCGGCGCTGTGTGGTTTGTCGCGAGAGGCCCACAGTGGCGGCGCTGGTGCCGTGCGGCCACAACCTCTTCTGCATGGAGTGCGCCAGCAAGCTGCTGGAGATGCCGCCGGAGAAGCGCGTGTGCCCCGCGTGCGACGAGCCATTCAGCCAGGCCATCCGCATCCGGGCTCAGTAAGGAGTCGCAAGGCCATCAGAGAACAAGCTAGTCAATCTCGCTAGGTAAGGGAGCTTCTTCTGCTTGTGGAAATTTTCAGGCAGAGAGAGACTCTCCTATTCGCTAGTCATTCAAAAAAAAGTAGGGCCAGCTGGAACCTGTTGCAACAAGCTGTTAAGAGTGACCTCTTGACCTCCTACCTTCGTCTGATGCTGCCATTTTCTGAGCCTGTATCTTCGGTTGGGGGTAATCGTCCTGACAGTGCCAATCAAGCAAACAAAAAAAAAAATATTCGAAAATTCTATTCGTATTGGGTGGCGACGAGGCAGCGACAGACACACAAAAAAGTTCTCTACTTTTGTCATAACGGCCAGTGAATTTACCCAATATAGACATCATTCAGACCCACCATACTTCAAAATGATTTCGAGAGAGTTAAGAAAAAGGAAAACTAAAGAGAAAACAATCATTTATCGAATGTTGATTTTTTTCCATTAATTATTTTTTCTCGGGGAAGGGATGTTGATGGTGTTTTGCTAGCAACAGCGTACATTTGTTCACACAGATCTCGATGTAGGTTTTTGTTTTTTTTTTTCCACACATAAACTCGTGGTGGGAAGGAGTTGGGGTCCTTGTGCACCCTGATGCCTGTACGACTGGCTTCTGTCCTGCGTGTGACATTCGCCTTTGGCCACCCGTGTGTGTTTCTGGAATGCAGGATGCAACAGAAAGGACGTATTGCTGAAGCTTGTGGACTTTTTATTTATTTTTACATGTCGATATTGTACTTTCTACTCTCTGCTATTATGTTTTGTGTTAACCTCACTTTTGTTCCTCTAGTCCCCTTGCCTGCATCTGTGGATAAGGATTGATGAAATCCAGATATTTTTGAGGAAGACGAAGGAAGGCTAGGAGATGGCAAGATTGGCCACACCTTCGCAGGAAGAGAATTTTCCAACAAGTGTTCACTACCCACAGGTTTTTTTAAAAACTTTTTTTAATATATAAGGAATTTTTATGTATGGCGACAGTATCTCCGACGTTACCCCTCCTTTTTTGTTAAAAATTGGTTATGTATATTCCCTGTTCCTTCTATAAAAAATGTTTTCGTTCCACATATACTCCCCTCACCCTCGAAAAAAAAATAATGGCCGCGCTTTGATGTCACGTGCAGTTGCTTGCACACGAACGACAGTTCTATGTTTTCAGGAACGAAATCCGTTGCATGTATAGCTTCCACCCATCCTCCCACCCCCACCCCCCTTTTTGCCATCAAAGAACTGATTTCGCTGAACATGCCGGCAGATGAAATTTGTAGATAGCCGCCCTTTTACAAAGACACGGGTTCTGATTTTCTCCCCTTTGCTCCATGTCGAAGAGTATATTTAGTTGTTCGTGGCTGTTTCAGAAGTTAGATGTTTTGCAATCGTTCAATTCCGTGTTGACGGTAAATTTGTTTATTTTGTGTCTTGTCACGTGCGCCGTGACTATTTATCTCGCATATTAACGTCACGCTAACGAGACTGCTACGAGATCTGTGACGTAGGAGGATCCGTGCTTGGGTTACGGCGTTCAGCACTGGTACAGCTGTAGGGGACCTTAACCAGTTCTCAGAAGAGACAAAGCAATACATATATATCTATATATAATATATCTATACGTCTACCTGTGTATGTCATGTGACCTCTTTTCCTCACCCTTCCAACAGGTCAGATGCTCAAAGGTTGTTTTTTTTTTTAAATGTGAATGTATTTTATGCTTTGACTCGCAAGAGAGATTAGAGGAAGACCCATGATATTTAATTTGTTACAAACGCATTCTTTCCCTTGTCCCCACCCCGTGTTTGCTCCCATTTTCTTAGGGGCGCCACCTGTCTCCTAAGTTAAGGAATAAGAAACATCAGTTACATGCAAGACGCACAATGCTGTTCTGTCTTCATCATTCACCATCTTGTTCTGTTCTTTTCTCAAATAATCTTCCATGAGACTCTGGCTTGTGGTCGGTGAGTTGTAGTTGTGGCGCCCAGTGGTTTGCAGTTGGTGATGGTGGTGGTGGTGGTGTGGTTGATGACTGTGCACGCTCTGTGTGGAAGTAACTTGTGTCACGTGCAGTCGACTACACTTGTTCGTGGACTCACCGCACAGTCCGCCGCGCGACACTATCCAGCGGCAAGGGCGGCGGTAAGGTTTACTTCGTGGAAAGGCGGCCCACTTTCTCGCGGGAGGGAAGGGGTGTCAACCCCTTTTGTTCTTCCACATCTTCATTCCGCTTTCATTTTTTTTTTCTTTCAGTGCCCGATGCACGCTTTCCTCCTCGACCCCTGACCCTCGTGAAGACAACGCGACAAGTCTAATCATGACTGCGATTGCGAGTCTCTCCAACCTCCATCTTCCTCTGCTCTCAAATCTTAGAATTCAGCATAATGTGGAGGATCATGCTTGGAGCTACTGATCCACTGACCTACTTTACTCGCTTGCGTATTTACTCTGTTCGATCGTGGGCTGCCAGTGTGTGCGTGCGCGCGCGTGCTCGCTCTTGCGTACTCGTCGACGCCATGGCGAGGACACCTACAAGTATCCGTTGTAACGAGACTGCACGTATTCCTCCAAGTCTGGGAGTGGAAATAATTAGAGCACATGCTCTTTTGGAGCTCTGCTACAGAGTACTCCCAGCGCACGTGACACCCAAGGTGCTTAGAGTGCAGTCAGAAGTAGGTGAATGTCGAGGGCTGCAATACTTCTCTCAGAAACACGTATTTCGTAACCAAGCATCATTCGAGTCTTTGGGGACCGGTTGTGTTAGGTCTCCTTTAGTTCCCTCCCCACCCCCCGCGGAAACAGTGTTCAAAGGTCTGCGTACATTAACGGAGTAGGTAATCACACGACAAAAAAATATATTGTTGTTTCGCGAGGCAGCCTTTATTTTGTTGATGAAATCATCCATATCATTTGAAGAAAAACGGCAAATACCTCGTTTATGGTTGGAGCCTACAGCTGCAGATATTGAACACATTTTCCATAAAGTCGTACAGTTCCACCCCGACTAGACCATCACCGGAAAATTGTCAAAGAACAACCATCCCTGAATCGGCGATATCCTCAGACCCGATATCTACCACCAAAACATTTAGTGTAGACGACGATGTATAGTGTAGACCAGTGCCACCAATACTCCGATGTAAACCGAATGCGAGCTTGAACTTTTGTGTCAATGAAAATGGCTTTTTCCCTGATGGGACTCGTGCTGCCGTACGTATGGTCTGTAACCCCTTTTCCCCATTTCTACCCCACAACCCATCTTCCCGAACCCTCTGCTTCCATCTGCCGCCTCGGTGCTTATGTGAGACTGACCGGTGAAGAGCCGCCTTCGTGCGCTTGTGAGCGAGAGCTGATGATGGCTCTCCGCTATTTTTCTGGATGTAGTTAGTGCAACCTGATGATGGACACGCTGAACTACCCGGGGTATGTTGACCTTGTAAATAACAGAACACAGACCCCCATATTCCTTTTACCCACTTTCGCCAGCTCGGCCTGTAAGAATCACTTGGCAAATGTCTTACAAATGATACTACAAACAACCACGATGCACTTTGACCTTTGCCGAGAACCTACTTTGTCGTACCCTCGTGTTAGTGCCAGATGTTGCTGGTAGCATTACAGGTAACCGCCAATTGCACCAAGTGGCCCAACTGCTTTAGCCCTTAACTCACAAAGTTGATTCCCCTCTCTCCTCCTCCTCCCCACCAACCTGACATGGACCCTAACCTCCTCTTTCCAATGTTTGCGATGTGCTGCTGTTAGACATGTTTCTGTTCTCGATGCTGGTTGCATGCGTTTAATATCTCGTTCATCTTTGTGTTTCCTCTTCAATCTTTACGACATAAAGCTGTTGTCTTGTCCTTGTTGTTGATCCTCTCGCTACCCGTCGTTGGAGGGGAGATGTAACTCCCCCTTCCCACCCTGCTTAGACAAATCTGACTTCCTCTTTCACCTGCACCTGTGGGTGCGCGCGCAGTCACAAACAAACCGCCAGGTGTGCGAGCTAACGGCGCCGCCAACCTCGCGTGCTCACGTTGTCATAGCAACAGCGGATACGACAGCCTCCAGACTTGTCCCCCCTTCTCTTTATATTCTTGTCAGTAACTGTTCACAAGCATCAATAAGTATATATATATACACAGTAATAATACACAATATATTATTATTATTAATGACTATTTTGTGTAAAGTGCAAAAGTGAGGATATGTACATGTGTTTATCCGAAAGTATTATATTACTATTACTTAAGAGAGTTATTTTATTATTTTACATAACTGTACCAGTGTATATTCTATGTGCACGTGTTGGTCTTGTTGAGCCAATCAAGTAATTTATATGGTTTTGTAAAAACAGTGTATGTCCTCATTGCAGCTGGGAGCTTTGGACCTACTGTTTCTTTCCATAATAATTGACTGATTAATTAATTATATATTTGCTGTTGCTGCTGTGTGTTGACATTGAATAACTATATGTCATAAGTATGCAAATTCGTTGGAACCGAAACGTTGTCAATTATTTGAAATATCTGATAACTTTGGGAATATTATTACCGTGTGATTCTCTAAGTTTATCCGTGTTTTCACACCTTTCATGAAATTTAACTTAAAGCAAGGAAGAAAATTTTAATTATTATTAATACTTTTGTGACAAAGACGTTATATTATCATTTTGTATATTGAAGCTGTAATATGTGTGTGTTTAATAATATAACGATGAGATGGAGATCAAAATATGAAATATGATGGTGGGAGCGATTTTTATTTTATGTATGAAAAAAATAATCATCTAGACCCAAATGGAAGCTCAGAGATGATTTTACTGGATATATGTGTCATCTTAGTTCCACATTTTCCTCTTCTTGCCAACCTCGTTTAGTTATGGTTCATTTTTCGTTTTGGTTACAATAGTTTTTTTCCCCCCTTATCAGTCCAGATTTCGGGCGGTTTTTTGAGTTCTGACACCTTCGTTGCCCGGGCAACAATTGCCGGAAACCAGACTAGAGATGGAGAAACACAACTCTGTTCCTCTTCTATTCGTGGTGTGGTGACACCTGGAAGACCCGAGAGACTTGCGGTCGGTTTAGTTTTGGAGAGAATAGTCATCAAGGTTTGCTTGGCAGTTCGTCTACCCGTTCATTCCTTTCTTTGAATGAGCCTCACACTTGGTTCCCAAACCTTATTTCTCCCCGCTGCTCACCCACCGCCGCCTGTTTAGTTTCACCGACAAGACCAAATATTTTAACCAAACCACGGAAATGGTATGAAACTCACCAATCACTTGATGTAGCTTTATAGAGAGGGCAAGGCTTTCGGTGGATCTGGACTGACACATCGCGAAAATATTTCATCAGCTGGCCGTTGAATGCGGACGGACGGATGGACGGACGGACGATGTTGTCCTAAGTCGCGACAAGGGCCCCGTTCTTAGTTTTTCAACCCCCGCGCTAAGCTGTCTGCACTTCGTTAAACCACTTAGACACATTATTATCCTCCCCACCCCAGCCTACCCCCGCCGCGGCAGGTAGACGCCCTCCACCCGTATTGCAGCCCAAAATACCTGTACCTGGAGTACCAGCGAGTGGATGTGTTTCGGAACAGCGTGCCAGCAAAGAAGAAAAAAAAGAAGCAGCCCACCATATAAGTTATCAAGGTGTCACCATAGCCTTGTACACATAATAAATGCCATATAACGATGTGCTATATATACATAATACATAACATAGATCTGTTCAAAGAGTTGATTCTTCATTGTGTGTTTGCACAGCCATAGTGTAGTGTTTTCTATTTTAATATGATTTACCATTTCGTGTACTTTGCGTCAGTCGGAAGTCTATTAATACATTACGTAGAGAAGAAAGAGAATTACAGAGAAATACGATATTTTTTATTTTAAGGCCCAACCATGCAAAGAAATGGGTCATAATACCAAGAAATTTATATATGCTGAGATAAATATGACTTAATGTGTAAGAGTTTTATTTTTCTGCCAATAAAGGAGAGTCAGGTATGAAAATTTATGCCAGTCGACTTTATTGAAGATGTGGAAGAGAATGTGAATGTGTGAAGGATGTGTGTGGCGGCTGCCCTGGTAGTAGATTCATCCGCAGCTGGACAGCTGCACTGCTCTTGTACTATTCTCTCCACGGACAGCTGGACACGGGAAGGGGTGTGTAGGATGGGGGCTGAAGTTGTGGAAGGTACGAGACTTACACGAGATGTTGCCCGCTCATACTGCACTTCTGAAGTGAACGTAGGTGGGTGCCAAGAAAACTTTAAACGGAAATAACCCTTGAATGATCGGGCAATTTTAGGTGGTACTTGACCTGGGGTGACACTCCGCACGGATGTGGATGCAATGGTAAACATGTTGGCGAAGAAGATGGGCACTTGGAGTAAACCGGTGAAGAGGCGAGTGGCTCAACAGGTGACGAAACACGTCGGTGGGAGCGGAAACTGTCGAAGTGTATAACACACCGATTGTAGATGCTGTCTTCGACAATACCTCCTGAACAGCAGGTCAAAGGTCATAGGAAGGTCTCAGACTTCCCTCGTTGTAATACTCACGATAGGCAGAGAACCAACAGGAGAAAGCAGGGACTGGTGTCCATAGGAACTCGTTATTTAGCGGGGGTGGGAGTCACTTTTTTGTCTCAATACATATTTTACGAACCAAGCCTTCTGGTCGTCGTGGGCGTCCACATCATCAACAAGATGTTTCCGCACGATCCAGCTGTGTATATCAGTTAATTACTGATAGAGTTGGCCTGTAAGATGCACAGTTGTGTCCTCTGTAAATATTCAGAAAGCACCACAGGAAAACAGCAGACTAGGACGAATGAAAACAGACAACAACAGCGAGTAAATCCTTAAAGCAAATCTCATTCCGTGTCTTTTTACCGTGTTCTAACTCCTTCAACGCCTGAAGCTCACAGGCTTTCTTTACAAATCCTCCAAACCCGGGAGGAGGCGAGTGCTCTCTCAAACACCCAAAAACCTGGAATCCACCCCACCACACTCTTGAGTCGTGGCTCTGTCATAAATACCTCTTGTCTTCCACAACTTCCTTCCTCAGTCGCTCTTCTTTCAGCACCGGCTGGTATCACCCCATGAAGTGGTCCACCGGAGCTAACTACGTACTCCCACTATTCTACATCCGGGTCATCACCTGTTATCACCATAAAAACTTGACTTTGTAGCCGGTTTTGGGTTTTATTTTATTTCACCTAATTATTTTATCTTTATTTTTCTTTTTGGTTGGGTGGTGCTTTTGTTGTCTTGGTGGTCTGTGATGCAGGAGCAGCGCAGTTTGTTGGTTTGTTTGTCTGTTTTTCCGCCCGAACACTACATTTTCTAATGGTCCGCAACTGTTTAATGAAACAGCGATGCACGCATTTAAAAAAAGGGAAAAAATAAAATAAGGATATCTCAAGACTTGAGGGTGGTCGTTGTTTCTGGGGTGGCTTTTTTGTTTAGAGGCCGGGACCCTTGAGTTTAGAGCAGTGTGATTCGAGACCCTAACACACTTGTAATTCCCTCGCCCAAAGGAGGATGAATGGTCCATGTTCGCTTTGTAACCTAATTAATTCTACCAGGTGCTCACACTGCCGAGTGTTCTCTGTCAGGTTTGTAATGATGTAACCCAATGCAAGCTCCCAGATGTACCCCAGTCCTGTCTCAGTCTTCACCCACGGACAACCAGAAAGAATTTTGCGATTTGTTCTCCCTGTAGCCAGGTAACGAGCTTTCTGTGTGCTTTCCAAGACTGTACAGCAGCCGGTCTCAAGAACCGAAGCTCGGAAAGCGCCCCGAGGCTCAGAGACTGGGGGCCAAATACAAATGGCCAAGGGAGGAATGTGAAGCCGCTGTAAAGAATCTTATCAGCTTGGCGGCGGCTGCGTCATCCTGCAGCTGCCAGGATGCAGCAGCACCTGAGTGCGCATGTCTTCGCTTGGCTGATGTGCCGAGCAGGGCTGTCTTCCAAGATAAGGGGAGAGAGAGAGAGTGGCGAAGCCAAAGTGCAGACTGCAGAAATTGGAGTGTTCATTTGGGAAGCAAAGGAAGTGTTATGGCGGAGAATATATATATATGTAAGTGCAGTGAAGTTGTGTTAAACGACGACGATGATAATGATGATAATGATGATGAATCATAGTGTGCTAAGTTCTATCGAAACGCTACTCACCGTGCACGACAACAACACGCATGCGCATCCACTCAAGTTAGGCATTTCCGGATAACATTCACTTTAAGGTAGGTTTAGGAAAGTTACATATGTCTGGGTCTGACTTAAGTGCTTATAAGAGAAATCCAAATTCTGGATTCAAATAATTCCAAAGATCGCTGGGTGAAGGTGGAAAAGAAAGAAGCTTTATTCGTTCATTCAACGTTCTGAGCAAAAAGACATCCTAAGGTCTTAGCTCACCCTGATGGTTTCTGAGTAGATAGTAGGATACCCTGCACAGTGCAGACACTAAAAACGAAGGAAGAATATCTCGTCTGACAGCCGGTGGAGGATGTATAAAAACAAACATGGTTCAGGAGGTTGTAGATGCCAGGAACAAAATATTCTTTCTGCTAAAAATTCATCCTGTCATGTCACAAGCTACGTGTCTGTAATCCAACATCAGATGCTACACATTAGGTTTGGATCATCGTGTCACAAGTTAAATATTCAGTAGATGTTGTCACAAGTCCTGTCAGGGGCAAAGGTTGTCAGGTCACACACAAAACTGTTCGATCTGTCTTGTCAGAAGTATTCAGTCCGTCAGAAGTCAAAGGTCAACAGTCATGTCAAGCTGTTCTTGCCAGCAAATGCCATTTATCGTCCTAAGATATCACAATCCGGGTACAGTCCTCTATTATCGTCTTGTCTACGGAATCAGTCTCTCGGTAACCACAAAAACTTAATCGCTTCTTCGCAAAACTGTTGATCGTGGGTAATAGCCAAAAACAGATACGGAACTTTTAATATTTAATGTCCTGATGTTTTTGTATTAGAAAGGGAAGGGGATGTAGGGGAAAACAGGGGACTGGGAAGGCGGTGTAACTGTGTCAACTAAATACGATGTCTAGACGTTGCGCTTTCCTAATTTTGTTATGGTTTTTTTTTCTCTCCTTTCCACAATCTTTCGAATTTTTGCAAGAACCTATTAGAACCTTCCACAACCCTTCCAAACTTAACACAGCCTGAGAAAACCCGCCACACCTTGTCGAAACCTGCTACAATTAGAACAATAAAGAAGCAATAGATATAATAATACTCCTAAAGGGCACAATAACATTAATATTAATATTTAACAAGCTATGAACACAACATAATTTACTCACAGAGAGAGATAAAGAGAGAGGAAGGTTGTAGTTAACACTCAGGGTAGACCGCTCACAGACATAAAGGAAAGAGACAGAAAAAGGGAATTGGGAGATGAAGGGGGAAATGAAAGAAGGCTGTGATTCATTTATTGTCATTATTTCTTTTTTATTTTTTTTTATAAAAAGATTGGTAGTAGATGGCCCGCAAAGCTTCGTGCAATTACAGGATGAGGACCAGGGCCAAGTTGCAGTTGGACCACCATTGATTTCCTGGTCCAACGGTAACGGAGATTGTGAAGAGAACGGTTCCTGAAGGAGGTTATGTTACAGAAACAAAAACAGACTGTGAAAATATGGACAGTGAGGTGAAGGGAGGAGTGTGTGTGAGAGAAGAGAGGGGAGGATGAGCAGGGTTGAGGCTGGGGTCTGACGAGCAGTTAATATGTTTTCTGATGTTGACATCGTCAACAAATCAAAAATATGTTTACATTATTTGTATAAACCCTTTTTTCTGAAGCCGGGACTCTTGCACTTTAACATTCATAGATGGACGAACGTGCAAACACTATAAACATGCATGAAATTACATTGTAAATTATTACAATCATTAACACTGATACTCTATTTCGTCTTCTCACAACCCACCCCTCCCATTCCTTTACAAAGAGGCTGAAGGAGATCGGAGTACCCGAAGAAAACCACTGACACTGAGTAACGAAACTGAAATCTGAACCCCTGACATTCGATTCTCAACGACAGCCACTCCATCCAGCTGTGCCACCAAACTTTAAATTTTTTTCTAAAGTAAGAGATGCGTCCAATGTCGTCACTAACCTCAAAAAATAAGTAAACAGAATAAAGGGGGGGGGGGTCATCATCACAAGGAGCGAATTACTGGTCGCTGCCATATGAAAGGGGAGGCAATAAGTGAGAGAATGATGGTGGGTAGAAAGAAAGAGAAGAAGCAGAAAAGTGTCTCGTGCAGCTAAAGCAAATGTTTGCACCGCGTTTCACTTTTCACCATTCCTTCGTGCTCGTCCCTGCACGTGTTTCAACATGGCCGGCATGCAAAACAAGAACCGTTGGTTTATCCACAGAGATAAAACTCGAGACACAAGGCCTATTCGGCTCTTCTCGGATCGATGGTTGAAGTGGGGAAGGGAGGGTGGATGACGGAGAAACGGGTGGAGGAATTTGAGTCTGAGCCTGGGAATCACGTGATCAAACACAGTATTAACTGATATTGTGTATGGAGAGAGAGAAAGAAAGAGGCGGAGAAAAGGAGGGAAGGCGGGCATGTTGCGAGATAAAGTCGCAATGAACGTGGGGTGGGACATGAGCGGGGTGGGTGGGGTGGGGAAAGGGAAAGAAGGGAACATGAGAATGCAGGTCAAATTTTTGAATTTCCACCCACAAATACACATACATCGTTAATGACCAGGAGTTTAATTTTTAAATAGTTTAAAGCTGACTGTATAGCGGATACCGGAATTGCTAAACAACTTTATTTTTCTGTCTTTCCTTTTTCTCTTCGGGTCAGTCAGTCTCCTTCCCCCTTTTCCTTTCAGGTTTTCATTTCCTTCCCCATCTCCTCCTACCCGCCTTTCCCACCTCCCTCTTAGTCTCCTTTCATTCTTGTGCTCCCCTAGTCCACGTGTTTCCTCTGTTTTGCATGTTTGTGCCAATTAATAAGCGTGTGTTAATTTGTGTTAATCATCCTTACAAATGGCGGATTTCACATTAACAGTGTCAGTACAAAGAAAACCTAGGAACATTCGACACTCAGCCCTCAGAACCCGAACTCCGACAGTAAAATCGTGTGTTTATCAATATTTTTTTTATTCGTGTTTTATGTGCAAAGTTTAAAGACAAGTTTTCTGTTCGCAATGTTTATCTGACAAGTCTGTTGCGGTAACAAAGTTCACATTCATAACTTACCATTGCCTTGAACTTCACGAGCTGGCAAAGATCACACAAAGATTCACACACCAGAAAAGAAGGAGGTCTTGTTCAAGTCGACTCAGGTTTGTCAGTCCGTGGAATGTTACACACACCCGGGTCAGAGTCTGGTTTGGGCAACTTTTCTTACCTATGATGTAGGTTGATCCTATCTGTGAACAATCACGCATGCACGCACTCACACACGCACACACGAGATGTACAAAGACCAGATGTGTCTGCTGGTTGAAAGATTATGGTTGTTTTTAGTAGTGAAGAGAGGAAAGTCGTCTTACAGACATTTAAAGGATGTGAGAAGGAGTTGTGGATTTTTCACATCAGCTTTGGCCTCACCCTGAAGACACCGGAGGTAATGACTGGGGTGCCAGAGTGGAAACGAAAGAGAATCAGGGGCAAACTCACCGAGCTGTTGATGTGCGCCCACCGTGGAAGGTTCGTCAGCCTCAGTAACACAGTTACACTCCGTCCGTGGGGTCGGTCAGTTCCACCGGGTGGCAACATGCAAATTTCCCAGAATTTTTCTGGGTGGTCGTGATCAAACTATGTTACCGAGGGTTCATCGTGCTCACGCGTGGGCCACAAAGGAGAAATCGGGAGGTGAGTCTGTAGAGCTCACCAGCTTGGGAGGAGGTGGACAAAGAGGCATCCAATCCAAACACATCATATGTTTATTGTGTGATCTTGTGTCTGTAGTAGAGCTGACCCTAACCCTAACCCCTCAATAAGAGCAGGACTACAGCAATTAAAAAATTTTATTCCCTGGCCATTGTAGGGGGTAGATTTCTAGATCATGGTGATATTGACAACGATGATTGTGAAGACGACGACGACAACGACAATGTTGCTGCTGCTGCTGCTGCTGCTGCTGCTGATGATGATGATGATGATCCGCCTCAGAGGGTGTTTTTCATGGAGTCTTAACATCATCCCAACTGACCAGATTCCCAATGTCAGACTGGAATCTTTCCAGCCGGTCCCTGGTGTCACACACTGGAATGTTTCCAACAGCATTAACCACATCACCGATGTCAGACACAGGAAAGGCTGCAGCAGCAGTATCAAGCAAGCAGGGGCCTGCGCCTGTTCCCCAGGGTACCTCACGCCCACGGACAGGTGAAGCTGCAGGGTCAAAGGTCGCGTGCGTGGCAGCAGAGGACAGACAGAGTGAAGAATCCCTCTGGACAGCGGTAACGGTCGTCATGGAAGCCAGGAGTTCCTCCGCGGGCTAGAGGTCAGCTCGGAGCAGTAAAACGTCAAAGCAGTTGAAGGGTCGGGGGAGATCGGGGGGGTAGCTGCAAGGAAAGGGAGCGGTGTCAATAATTTAGCGGCCTGACGCATGCGCAGACCAGCGCTCATTACTGGGGACTACAAAGAGCGCGTAAACATGTTGGAGTGACGTCACCCTGAATTATGCATTGTAATTAAGCAGGGCTTTTCTTCGGCTTCGTTAACCAGCCAGCGCGAGCTCACGTTCGATTTGCAAGTATCTTCACGTAAGAGGATCTGTTTACTTTATCGATTGGCCCTTCCCCCGGCCCCTGCTGTCACTCTTTTCCTCCCTTTCTATCTCTCTCTCTCTGTTGCGCGTGTGAATATTTGTATGACTGTCTATACCTGGCGGCCACGGATAAAGGAATGTGGCTGTGAACATACGGGCAACAACGATTGAATAATTGGATGTAACTGTAAACATAACGATAAATGTGTGGATCATTGAATATTACTGTAAACACAGGTAAAGGTCTTCCCTATCCTTTTTTACAGGTCGCTGGAGAGTGTGATGATGCCCGAGACTAAGCTCTTTTCAGGACTAGCTGCTTTTTATTTTAATTTTTTTTTTTTGAGAGAGAGAGAGAGCGGGGCTAATCTCCCCTTCCTCTCGCTGCGTTACCTCCCCCAAACCTCTATGGAGTCGTTTGGTTGGTGAGTTTATTTAATAGGAAAGCGCTTTGACTTGGAGGTGATATTGCACTGTGTTGGGGAGGGGAGAGAAGGAGGAGGCTGGAACCAGAGTACCCTGACCCTCTCCCCCACGCCCAGCCATGAGGACAGGTATCACATACAGAGAGTCCGCTAGACGAGATGTGAACCCTGAGCCTCTCACTGCAGAGATTGTTAACCATTACACTATCAGGCAAATCCTCCCCATCATGGTGTCAGGTGAACATCAAAAGTAACAGTGTGTGGAGGATTGAATGTGACAATATAGCTGGACATCATGACACGTGACACGCTGAGTCAGCCCAGCATCAAAACTCAGAAAATCATCAGAGGTTACAGAGTACGGACACACATAGCTAAACTTCCAAATACTGGATACATCTTTCCCGTCCATCCCATCTTACAGGTAATGGCTGGCTTTGACCTCTGAGCCAACTCTGACAAAAACTTACAAATAAAAATGATTTTTAAAAATATTTTGGTCAAGTAACTAATAGTCTGGATATGTGACTGCGATCTTCAATACAAAATATCATGTACCAAAATCAATGTTCTTTCATCTAAGAAGCAAAAGAAACACCGGGATATTCATCTCTTCAACAACTGCTGCAGCAGCAGGACCACCAAAGGAAGCACCACAGTCGTAGCCACCATGACCTAATTGACAAAATTACAGGGAAAAGCCACCAGACATCGAGCGGTAATGTGGTAAATAAGACTTCTCAGTCCTGAGTAGTGTCATTAACAACAGGAATGGGAGAGGACACAGACTCCACATTGCATCTGGGGGAAGTCGATATGCACAAGGCATGAGCCGTAATGACGGGTGGAAATGCCACCCGAGTCTACATCTTCTCTCAATTAGGATTTTCTTGGCCAATTCAGTTCAGTACAAGCTTACACCAGTACTCGACATCGTTAGTCGATACCGAAACAGGAATCTGTGAATATAAGGCTACACCATCGTTACTGTCTCATGAACGGAAGTACAAAGGTCGCACCAGTGCCCTGTGTTGATCTCTGGTCGCGGGATGTGAAACCGAAAGATGAAATCAATGGCGGGAGTCGATGAAGCACGAGAGTATAATTACCGAATGGTGCATGCGCGGAGGTGTGTGAGTGTGTTTGTTTGTTTATGAGTTTGAGAGAGTGTGTGAGCGAGAGAGAAAGCGAGAAACAGAGAGAACGAAGAAGGGGGATGATATGACATTTTAACTGACATTATCAGTGAAATTCGAGAATTTATGTGACACTTATAGAAATGAGATTTTATGTGAGACTTGTTGACATAAAAATTTATGTCAGACATATAGATATGATATTTTGTCTTGAAAAGATCCTCACAACCGAGAAAATGTCAGGGTCTCAATCAGCGCCATCAGGATTTCAGAACCAACAGGATTTCAGCAAGTCTCCATCTCATTAAGAAAAAAAAAAAAAAAAAAGAAAGAAAAATCACGATCTCAGTTACAGGTGCCAGAATCTCAGTCAGGGTTATTATGATCTCAGAAGTATCGCGATCTCACCCATCTCACCCATCTCCCTATCAGGACATCATCATCATTGGGATGTCCTCCCTTCCGCCTCATTCAACAAAAATTAAAAACTCGCAAATTTGACACAAAACAATTTTAATGTCCACATTTCTCTCCTTGACACCTCCTCCACACAGATCGTCGATCCGTCTGCCGCGAACCCTTCCCACGATGCCTGTCGCGTTATGACGTCTGCACGCGCATGTCTTCTGGTGCTGCCAGCTCTCCTGACGCGAGAGGCAGAGCAGCCGGAACCTTTTGATGACAAAGTGGCCAGGATCGATAACTCTGATGGAATTATGATCCCTGAAGTTCCCTCCTAAAATGTCCTTGGCCTCTTAACTTGATCCGCAGAGCTTTTGTTTTCCTGTCTTTCTTTCCTCCTCCGTGTCCACGGAGGGACTGGTGCAGAGTCTACCCAGAACGAGGCTCAAGCGAAAAGCAAAGGGTTATTCTTAGAAATGATGGTGAGAACAGAACGATGGTTGGGGACAAATATTTAAAAAAAAAACTGAGGGAAGTAGAAGGTAAGGGGGGGTCAGAAAATTATAGGAATCGACTGGGCTGGGAGGAGAGACTGTTGTGCACACTGTACTTAGCCCGCTTTGCACACGGTCCTTAGCCTGCCTAGCACGCGTCTCGTACTCCCCGGTGGCATGGCGATCATAATGGCGGTCATGAAACTGATTACCTTAAGTGGCTCAGTTGATATTTTGTCAATCACTCTAATCACCGGAACAATCTACAAGATGGCGCGCGTGCAGCGCAATATGCCGCCGCTTGCGGAACCAGACGACCGAGGAGTTAAAGGGGTTGGTGGGGGGTGGGAGGAAGGGGAAAGAATGGGGAGGGGGAAAATAAGATCTGCAAACTCAGCAGTCTTGAACGAATACCTCCCTCTTCTCCCTCCTCCCTCTCTCTCTCTCACACACATTTCCCAGACTTGCCCAGGATGAATGGGATCCATTGATGTCCGACATGGCTACCGTGTCTAAGGTAAACATAGGCTGGAGTGTCGTGACGTAGTGTGACGCACGAGCGCTATGATATAGTGTGACATACAAGCGCCATGACGTAGCTTGACACTACAAACGCTAGGTGGTGTGACACGCATCCGCCTCATGACGTAACATGACCTACGAGTAGACCCATGACGCAAAGTTTCGTCACACACAACCAACCTCGTACTGTGACGTGTGGCGACTAGACATAGCGATGACATAGCGTGACGTGTTAGCAGCATGACGTGGCATTGGAGTGTAACTTCCCTTGATCCTTCTCACACCATCACCGCCACCCGAAACAACACCCGCATACAAACCCCACCCCGCTCCCCCTACCCGTGACTTGTCATCCATCTCTCTTTCTACCCTCCCTCTCTCTCTCTCGGTGCTTTAGTTACCTTTTGTAGACATTTTGGTTCGACAGCATTTCCGCCGCGCTGATCAAATGAGCCGATACCACGTCAGAAAAATCACTACACGTATTTTCCTTTGTAATGCGGTTACAACAGCCTGGCACAGCCAACGGAAGCCAAAGCTGCTGACATGTCAACAGTTGCCACAAATGCCGTATCGCGACAAATTATCAGCACATACCAGCCGTGACAACTGCACACGAGGCTGCTGGAGGAGGAGGAGGGACATGGACATTGTAGATGAAAACAGGGGAGAGCACCACCATGCGTCCCTCTTCCCCCTTTCCCTACTCTAGTTACCAAGCGTTCAGCCTCACGAAAAGCACAGTAAGTATTTAGTTGACCAGGGTCCCCGTGAATACAGCTTACACGAGTTAATTTAATAAAAAAAAAAAAAATTAACCGATAAGAAGATAAGCATGCCATTGTGTGTGTGTGCGCATGCGCATGGGCATTTGCAGTTAAAATTAAAGAAAAAAAATGAAAAATTAAAGAAGCGGGTGTGAGGACAAGAGGACAAGAGGACCGATGGTGGACGCAAGCATCTCCTACCTTCAAGCTGTCGGTCTCTGAAGGTGAATCGCTATCACCTGCGCACAGGTGGCGGGACACATCAGCTTCCCTAACAAACAGTTAATAACAGCTCACGAAACATTGCGACAACTGTCGCCACCTCTCTACGGCAGACAAACAACAATGTACTTCGTTATGTGGAAGCTGGGGACAACAACATCATAGACAGGTAGAGTATTGCATGCATGCAAGCGAGTCAGATACCTGGGATACCTTGATATATTTCTCAGTTTATGAAATAATATTTCACCACTCCTCTATCCAAGTTCCACAGAAGGATGAAGAAAAAATAAAATGGCGATAAAGAGCTCGTTTAGACAGGGTCAAAGTTCAAAAAGTTCAAGTCAAGTGTGATCGCTGATCAATTTCGAAATCTGGCCCGTTATCATCAAAGGAACTTCAAACACATAAACATATCCATAAGGGAAGAAGCCTCTGATGTTATGATTCATTTAAAAAAGAAAAGAAAAAGTTCGTTAGATACGCCCATGCTTTCCATCGCCCCCGAGAAAATGGAAATAATCAGTTTCCAAGCACGCACCAAGGACGCTTAATTTAATTGATTTGGGTTGTTAAGGCTGCGGAAATCGTTGCTGAATTTAAAGGAAGAAAAAAGTTGTTTGGATTTAGAAACCACGCGTAGGAAAGGTCATCGGGGAAATGTATTACATAATTATGTCTGTACGGGCGATTTTTGCTGATTTTTTCCCCTTATATTTGATTGCTTGAGAGAAAATCTACAGTTCAATCAACAGCAATTCTTTTCCCTGGACTTCTGAAGGCATGCCGGCCGTTTGCTTGAGTTGTCTTTAAAAAAATGTAGTTTTAATTCACATTTCAGTCAATGGAAAATACACTGAGGAGATGTCCCCTGGCGACTGAGTACATGTCAACAACACACAGTTGGAGAAATATTTTTGTTGGTAAATCTGAAATTTCACGTTTTTTCCAAGCGAGACAGAGAGAAAAAGAAAGAGAGGAAGCTTGAGGGAAAGAGCAGGAGAGAGGGATAGCCAGAGACATACAGACGATGAAAGAAAAGGAGTTCTGAAAAGTGTCAAAACCAGCTTTTTTGAGAATTAAACCGGAAGTGGTGTCAGTCACGTGACATGAAAATGGTGGTCGATTCCGATACCTGGAGTTTGACTCCAAACAAGAGAGGGACTGTTTGTAAAGTTGGAAATGTCATCGTTGTAAACCTGTCCTCCCTCAGTAGTCAATCGACTTTGATCACTGCCTATTGATACAAAAGAGGTCAAAGGTATGTGAACACCCCAGGTTCAGTCTGTCGGAGGCCTTCAGACAGAAAATAATTTATGCCAGTGCAAAGCTTTCAAACTCTCCATGTTGCTTTGTACCATGTGTCGACTCAGTTTTTCCACGACCCTGGCTTCCCGCGCCGGGGACCTTAGGTCGGGGTACGGGTACATGTTGAGTGACCGACGTTTCCACTGAGTTCAGACAAATGTTGATCAGCAGTTCCCTTCCCATCAACCCCTCCTCTTCCCCAGGTGTTGAGACTGCAAGACCGTCTGTGGTTTACTCTCCACTTTTTGCAGGCGCAATCACATTCAAGCTGACTTGACATGGCGGAAGTCAGAATAAAATCGAAATAAATATCTTCCCGTCCCACAGGTTCATCCAGTTTCTTCCCGAACTACAATAGGGTATTGTGACCACGAGAGACACAACAACCGATTAGACTAACAGAAATGTTTGACATTTAAAGTCCCTAACAATAGGTGAGATGGTGAGGTGAGTTTTGTTGTGTGTGTGTGAGAGAGAGAGAAGGAAGAAGAAAGAAGAGGAGGATACATAGAGAGGTAGGGAGTGGGAAGAAGACCGAAAAGAGAAAAAAAGCCAGAGAGAAAGATCGTCCAGAGAAAGACAAAGAAACAGAAGATGAGAGATAAAGAAAAAGAAGAAAAAGAGAGATAAGAAGCTCTCTTGCCATGACTAATCTCTACTAATGCCGTTCTATCAGATGTCGTGGACGAGAGAGCGTGGCTGAGTGGTTGATACGCTTCACTGACCAACCATGGATGACTCAAAGCTGTGGGTGGAGAATCCCCATTCCCCAACTCCACTTCGTGCAGGAAAGGGAATCATGGGACAGAAAGACGATGGAAAGCGATGGGTAGATTCTACCTTCCCCACGTAATGCTCTAGACACGATGAACCACTCACACGCACTGCTCCTACAGCATGTAGACTACGTGAACTCATTACCTACATATAAGTCAGTGCTTTTTTTGTTATGTTGATCACAACACCGTGGCTTAAAGTATTCGAGCAGTTTTTATTTTAACACTTCTGCCTTTGAGAGCGTGCGACCCCCTCTCTCTCTATGTGTGTGTATGTGTGTGTAAGTGTGTGTAAGTATGTGTATGTATGTGTTTAGGCGTTGAAAGGAGTGGCTCGTTCTGTTAACAGCTTCATTGTCTCAATTGCTATTTCCTTAATATATTATTTGTGCTTCCTGTAGCAACTCGACTCTCGACATTACAGGAAGTATTGCATGTTACACTGCTTGTGCTGCTGTCAACCATCTATCTATCTACATGTGCTGTGTTTCTATCGGGCTTTTATCTGATGGAGGTCTTTCCCAGAAGCCACCTCGTTTTAATTTTGAAAACAAGGGCCAAATAAACACTTCCTTGCTCTTGTCGTCTCGCTGACCAATCATTTGATTGACGTGTTTTGATACAATCATTACGGGCTGGCGGATCGATTTTGTCTTCTTTATTAGGATCTTTCATTTATTCATTATTTCATTATGTGGTAACTTGCTTATGGATAATGTTATTTGTGGAAACCGTGAAGTAATCTCTTCGTGACCTTTCATTTCTGTGGCAATTTGTGCTGTCAAGCCTGATGTATGTCAGATGACAAAAATAGAATAATAACAGCTCGACATATACACAGACGACTGTTCAGCGGGAAATTACATTTTCTTTTAATAATTATGAGAAAGATAAAAATGAAACCATTCAGTCGACAAAGATTGTTGAAACAATCAAGCATGTCAAAACTAATTTTGGTATAATTTTTTTAATTGTCTTGTCTTTTGACAGCAAAATAAAGATAAATAATCAGGACGTAAATAATTAAAAAAGAAATAAAGAAAATAGAAAGAATTAGATGGCATGTGTCATACTGGTGTGTATTGTGTGCAGTGACACGACTGTGGACAAGTGTATCAAACAATGAGACACGAAACTTATTAAAGAGGAAATTTATTTTCTGCTCAAGTTTTCTCTTTCCGATCTCGCAATTGGCTCTCGCAAAATTTCCTCGTTTATTAGAGTTTATCAGAAATCTGAACTCAAAATTAAACTATAAGAGGGCAGAAGGAGGAGGTGGCCAACAGGACAAGCAATGAAGGATGGGAACAAGTTGTGAAGAAGGAGAGTCTGGGGGATGGATGTAAACACGACTGCAGCGACAGGACGATGCAACAGTCTTTGAATGTCCACAGGAGTGGCCGGCCATGATGGGCGGTGGGTCGTGACAGCCACGTGACTCATACGTTTCTCAGCTGGTGGTACCCACAGACTGCCTCGATGGTCATAATGGAATGACCGTTAAGCAGGCCTGGAACATTCGCCTCCTGATTAAACAGAAGCATGTCTGGGAGCAGTTCCTCTTGGTATCCACACAAGTACATGTCAGCAGTCAAGTGGGGATGCTCGATGGTGGATGGTCCACTGATACCAAACAACGGGATGGACGAACAATGGCATGAGTGGAAGATGGAGTAGCAGAAACATTTTGTTCTGAGAGTATGATTACTACAAATGCCATCACTAAGAGAAAAAAAAACCCGATCTTTTAGAAATATTTAACCGACCTTATTCTATTTTTATATGTTTTCGCTGAATTATTTTTTCCCCCAAGTCACTGATGTATCTGTGCCATGAAACATTTACAACTTGTTTAAAATGTTATTGAGTTTGAGAAGGAGTGTGGCTTTGATGGAAACTTCCGGTTCGTTTGACAAAAAGCCAGTTTTCTGTCAGACCTGAAATATATATTTAAGGTGATTTCTTTTGAAGCTCGACAGATATTCATCCTTATGAGTGCAATGTGGGGTGCTGGGTGTAGTTCGTCAACACAAGAATGACGAATGTTTTCTTTCTGACAGATGGTGGAAGACGGTGGTGATCTTCCAGTGAAGTCCAGTGCAGGTTGACATTTATTTTTACTGGGTGGGAAGGTGGGAGGAGGACTACACCTGAACTTTCCCTTATCACCTGACTACAGAGCATCAAATGTTCCTAGAGACTAATCGTTTCAGAGTATTTTTCTGTGTTTTATAAGTACACATACATTTATGACACATATTACACATCCTGTATACTGTGTAAACTAGACTACATCAACATTCATACCTGGCTGCTACTCTCTCTCCATTTTAAAAAATTCAATATTTTGTTGAAGACTTTATTTTCAAAACATGTCATCGTCAATCTTATAGGATGAAGCTGCAGTGGCTGTCTGTTTGTGAGAACTTGAAATACAACTTTGTTTGTATCTGCGTTAATTTTATCCCTGGCAAAGCTCCTAACCACATTTCTAATCTGTTCTCTCATTACACTTCACCTGCTTCCATTCCTTCTAGTCGTAGACCTCTCCAGGCGTGAATCACCCGGATTCCGTTCACCTACGACGAACCTAAGATCTGGATTACAATGTTAGACACCAATCCTGTATCTCAGTATTTAAAAGTACTTGTATTTACCTGGATGGTCTGTCTACCTGAGTACGCCTAGTACCTGGTGAATAGTCGGACTTGGAATGGTGGCAATTAAGGATATTTTATTCAATGAATATTATTTACAGAGAATATTATTTTGGATGTGTGGGATGTGAATACCTGTCCTTCTCGCTATTTTCCCATAATACACTTTGTGTTACTACAGAGAGTGGGCAAGGACCGCCCACACGTGTGCTGTCTGTTGGTGGGCAGGGAGGCGTGGGCTGCGTGGGTCGTGTTGCCAGCGTTCTCCGCTGTGTGATAGCAACAGTTGCAGCAACAGCAGCAGCAGCAGCAGCAACATCGCGTGCTGACGGTGGCTCGATGCCTGAAGCTGAGCCTAATTCCCACTGACCCGTCGATGTCGGACGCAGCAGAACGCGCTTTGCGATGCTGCGCTGTGCACCCCGGCGATCAGGAGACACGCGCTTGGAGGCCACGTGATCGGCATTGTCCTCCTGGGCACGTGACGTTTGACATCTGCACGTGCACACGCACTTCTGTTTTTGTCTTATACGATGCAGAAATTAGTGTACGATAGATGGTAGAGGTTGAGCGAGTGAAAACCGACTGGAGGAACAGGAAAGGGGGGGAAAGAAGCGAAAGAGAGGGAAAGGAAAGAAGGAAGTAGGAAGGTTAGAAGGAAGATGAAGAATTCTCTCTACCTGCACCAGGTGTGCGCTAGTGTTGTACACTCTGGCAGTGTGCACTACCGCGAGGAGCTATTGATGGAAGCAGTGTTTCAACATCACGCGGCGCACTGGCCTAGCAACCCAGCGGACCGTCGCCAGCCCGGCAGGTGTCTTGCAGTGGATAATGATTAGCAGCACACGTGACTTTGTGTGGAGAATCACCTGAAACACACCTGTCTTGTGATAGTTCATGCAGTTTGATATTCTTTAGCAAGTGTGTGTGTGAGTGAGAAAGGTGAGGGGAAGAGACTAGCGTATGACACACAGATACCCAAGTCGACCGAGGGCTTTATTTATCTCTGACCTCACTATTTTCATGTCAAGTCCATCATCATCATCATCATCATCATCATCATCATCATCATCATCATCATCATCATCATCATCGTCGTCGTCGTCGTCATCATCATCGTCATCATCAAATATATATACTAATACACGCATCCCTTTCTCTCTCTCTCTGGGTACACTACCCACGCATCTGACTGCCTGAGGTGATCCCGCACACATCGGCCCCTGCCTGTCTAAAACATGGATGACTCGCAAATCACAAGTCAGCCCTTCGGGTTTCGGCGAGGAGTCTGGCGGGTAGAGGCCGGACCATTTATCTATGTAGACTCGCGATTCCCTGTGTACCTTACCACCTCTCCCACCCAACCCACCCCACCTCACCTCAGCTAGACCGTCGTCATCGACCGGCGCAGCCATAGATTCCTCCCTTGACGTGCCTCCTCCGTACCTCCACAGGCCCTAAAGACGTTCCCAGACGCCACTAATGTCAAGCCCTAAGGACTTTCCCAGACATTCCTAATCTCCCGTCACGGTTTGGCCATTCGGAGGAGTGTTTCCTCCAGAGCACTTTGCGTAATGTTAGACGTGAGCATGCGGTCAAATACTTTTTATTTTTTTGTGAGGTGGGGTGGGGGAGGATGATGCACATTTTGCATGCGAAAATAAAAACAGTTATAACTTGCTTCTACAGCAGCACGTGTTCTTAAATGCATGCTGTTTTATAATTAAAGACAAAATAAATATGATAAATAACATGTTAGATATTTGGTATCAATATTTTTTAGTTTTACTAGGATAAGGGGCATACGACATGGGTCATGTGATTGATGGACTTTTTGTGGTTTGTTGTTTGACCCTCGACAAGATATTATCAGAAACATCTGTGTCTTTGAGTACAACGCTAAACAAATATTGCAGTTCATTGGCAATCTGATTTTTTTATTGATACCCTTAGGAACAACTTCGAAACTTGAAGAGGAGGTCGTACGATTGTGACGGTCTTGCTAGGAGGACCCTCCTTATATGTATTGCAAGCACTGACTTGGGTACCTGTTTAAGGCCTGGTCCTGTTGTCTAGGCTTTGCTGTATTGGCCATCTGACACGCGTTCCTGATATACACACGGAGTCTCCTCCCGGGACAACTAAACATTCAAGAGTTTGGTCCTCCTCCGTATCCTGCAGCATGGGATCTCTGGCTTGCAGGGGAACCGATCGCTTCATTCCTCCGCTCCCACGGGAGGGCAGGGTCAGGGGTCACAGAGCGAGCGTCGCCTTGCGACTGACCATCAGAGGCTGAAAATGATCGAAAACAGTCAGACACAATGAATGATCAGCAAGCATCTGTAGCGATCACAAACAGTCGAAAACTATCAGTGATCAAGCGATACCCTGAATGATCGAGAACAGCTGCACGCAGTGATAAAAGGGAAAGAAATTCAATAAAGTCAAAGGTCACAGGAGAGTCGGGTGTCAGAGGTCTCACTTACTGGAGTCAGCTTTTGTAAGAGTACTGATCATCTCCTCCTCCTCTTCTTTTGTGCTTGTTATTTTGTTTTGTTTCTTGTTTGTTTTTTGAACCATTGAATCTGCTGGCCGATTATTGAATCTTACGCAAGAGTTTTATTTGGAAGACAAAACAAACAAAGAATCGTAAAAATGGGAATATTTCTCATGCTTTTTTTATTATTAATTCGGTGATTTTGTTTTTTGATTGCTTGCTTCTATAGTGAAAGCATACAGGAAATATTTATTATTGAATAGGATAAAATTAAATTTCATAAAAATAACAGGCAGAATTTAAAAAAAAAAACTTGAATATCTAGAACAGGAGCACTGTAAGATGTCAAGTTGGACAGCCATTACCTTTTTTTTTAAAAAAAAGAAGATAACAAGCCAGAAGCTTTTGTTTTCTTCCTGAAGAAATAACACTGTTCTGGAATTTTCACTAAAATGAAGTTTCATTTCATCTTTCTTAACGTTACATTTTTTGTGAGTAGGTATGTGCCGCTCGTTGTTTCTAAGACATTGGCAATTTGTTAATATATGTTAATCACCACGATCTGTTGTCTGTTGGTCTGACCATCTCAGAGAATACCAGTCTGTGACTTGCTCCTTCCCTGTGTCTCTGACACAAGACACATTGTCAGTGTCCAGCAGTGTGCTGCTCGGGAGATATTTCATCGCCGGTCATCGCATTTCCCACCCAGCGTCATCACTTGTCATCATTATCACCACACGTGGTCAGGATTACACCCTACTACTACATGTAGAGATGGTACTGATGGGGGTGATGAGGGAGGCAGATTGTGGGATGGGGATCCTTGCACATGTTGTGGAGAGAGTGGGCATGGAGATAGCACGAGACCCAGTCACTCCTCAAGACATGATTCGTTACATAATTCATCGCCAGGCTGTTGCTGGTTATGGCATGTCTGGCGCCTGTAGCCTTTTCCTCCCGTTGCCGGGTAACACGCGTATCGGCCATCTGAACAGTGAGTGGAGGTTGAAGAAGGAATTAGTAGACACATCCCTGTAGAAGATGTATTTCTTGGGAGTGGGTGGGTACTGATAATGCTTTCTCTCTCTCTCTTGTGCCTGCCATTAAACACTAGGGCGAGTGTTACCGAAGGTTAGAAAATAAAATAAAAGACTTTTTACTACACAGAAAAGACTAAGATGGAGGGAAAGAGACA